>JADQWA010000670.1:0-42103 GCA_018344505.1 Nebria ingens riversi
TATATATATATATATATATATTATATATATTTTTTTATGTCCGCATGCAAATTTCACGTATATTTTAGGAATCTAGATTATTGAATAAAAATGTTATTTCCTTAGTATACATAAACAGTTTATCATTTTATTTTTATTTATAAACAGCCATTTTTGGTTAAAAAGCAAATTGAATTTCAAGGAAACTAAATCAAAACTTAATAAAATATGTTTTATAAAAAATATCTTAGACTTAGAATATCTGTTTAAATAGAAAGGATACTAAAACACAAATGGAAAAATTCAAGGATATATAACTATTAATTTTACATATTTAAATAAATTAAATGTACATATAAACAATTATTAAAAAATTTGACCATGTTCATTATCACAATTATTCTTTTTGTTTCATACAAATAAATATATGTAAATGGTAAGTAGGCTACGAATATAAATACTAATGAATTTCAAATACTCTTTTCTTGCAATTATATATACTCGTATATATATTTATATATAGTTTTGGAGGAAACAAACATTATAAGAAATATGAATCTCCTCTATTGTGAATCTTAGCATTTATTCTGTTAGTGCAGCCATTTTCGAGATATGCTGAAAGTCCTGAATAATCGACAAATCTAAGCATGTACTTCTGGTTTAAATGAGTCATTGAATTTTCCTTAACAGTAAATGCAATATTATCTATTCATGCTGTGATTAATATTAAACTAACGTCACACGTGTGTCGTGTCGAGTCACCTGTATCACTTTTACATATGTACCATTTTTATTAAATTCAGCCAGAAAATGAAATAACAAATTTAAATATTCTTTATGTTTACTGAATTACCATGCAGAAAAACAACAACAAAAACGGTGGTGAGAAACTAAGAAAGCCGAAACTTGACCTTGGTTAGTAAGTGTAATCGCCATTTTAAAGCAAACGAATTATATTTATTTCAGAAAACGAAAGAGATTTTTATTTTTACAGAGTAAACTAATTTTTAAACGCAACAGTAAAATAAGTATGAACGTAAAATAAAAAGAAAATTTTAAACTTTTACCGAAAAATATACATATTACTGACCGCTTATCTATTTCTTGAAAAAAGATTATATACCAAGATTATAGGTAGCCGAGACCACAAAATATATATGAGTATCTTTAAAAATTCATGAATAGATTTTATAAATTTATTATAATTTTCAGTACAATATTGAACTCGTATTAAATTTCAAATAATTATTCAGTATTTATTAAAATATGACTGTTTTAATACAACGAATATACATAAAAATTCCGATATCAGTTAAAAATGATTACCAAATACCAAAGGAACATGTTTATCGCAGACTGCACACGTCAGGAAGTACGCAGTAACTTTCTATTTTCATTTGAAGTCGTTGTTCATTGGGGGATGACTTCTAAAGTTAATTAATTAATATATATATGATTAAAAATCGAATATTGAGCGCATATTTAGTTGTAGTCTATATAGGAAAACTATGTGTAACATGTTCATGTACATAGATATATATATAAAAAATAAAATATATCATAAAATCAAGTTATTATAATCTACCACTCGCCTACTAGCGGCAACGCGCAGAACTACACAAACCTAGTCGGCAATGATCGGAAAAGAAGAAGAACGGCATTCCACAGCGTGATATCTGAAACCATGATTTGCTGAACATTATTGTGTTAATAGTGTTTTGAATAGAAATTATAATTTACGTCGAATTGGTTATAACATATTTTAAGCTTAGCAATGTTCTAAATATCATGGCAACGTAATTGTAACTGTACAAACATCAAACATATTGAAAACGCGTGTATAATAACAAAAATTTTAATCCTGTTGCTGGGCAGCGTCTGTCGCGAGTGCTGTCTCGTAAGTAGTCGGAAACGGACGAACAATTCCGATCTCCTAGTGAGTACGTGCTTTTGGTTCCAGCGCGACGCATATAGCATAGGTGGCGTTGTGTATCTATTCAGAAAAGGTAAGATACCCTTGATTTTATTTTACTATTAATTTAACTCATTTGCAACCCCCAGCATGCAAACTTTGCGATGTACGCCTATTTTTAACTATATAGTTACTAAATCAAGTTCAATACAGTGTCAGAAAAGTGTTGTACATTATGAAATATTTGTTTTAAGAAGTTGTTGTAGAGGAAATCGTCTTAACAGGTCATTTGCTTTGTTTATGCATGTAGGTTTTCTCATTTACAAAGTTCATATCGCATCCGAAGTGTATTGACAGCATGGAAATTGTTTTTATATATGTGGTAGTAGTGTGTAAACTGTAAAACTTATTGAAATAACCTATGTAGCAGGACATGTATTTGCAAGCTGTCAGTTTGGTTAGATTTACATCGTATCGTAATGCTAGGTCGGGCTCGGGCCGGTCGTGTATGCTAGCTATAGGGAGCTCCGGTGTTTCTAGCGTAGCCCCCGGAATAAGAGTGGGGCCTCGCTCACAGTACGTGAGTGTTTCGGGCTGCGTATCTGTTTATTCATTTAAATATAACCTAGCATGGTTTCAAACCCTATTTGCACTGATATTTCACATGCCACGATGGTTAGGTCAAATTCTATATGTGTTATTTTATTTACCAATGCGCATATTCACCTAATGTTATTATGCGAATTTCGAAGTGAATTGTGTAAGATACACACACTTAATTCAATTTAAAACGCTTGGTTTTTTTTTTAAACTAAACTCACTATATATTTTCTTCTTTTTTTTATGAATCACATGCTCTTGTTTAACATTTTTATAAATAAATGTAAATCTCATTTACATTTTGATTTGTAATTTTCTGAAATGTTTACATAACACAAATATTGTATAACAGTGTTTGTGGGTCAACCAGGGTTAGGTTTACAGTACTTTTTTTTGAAATATAATAATTTGGTTATTCGAGTATTGGCTTTCTTGCTTTAAAATAGCACTCTTTATTTTTGGATTCATGTGTTTGTAATTTTATGAAACTTGTCACACTTAACCTTAAAATTGAAAGGGGTAAGTGTGTCACAGTAACAGGGCTACGTTCCAAAAACCCTTAAGAATAAGGTGATATCGCTTATTCTAAAACAACTGAATATCTTCATTTTTCAGGGTAGCTATAGTAAATCTGATTATGGTTTTGGAACGCAGCTCTAAATTATTACAGCACGAACGCGTAAACTATTTTATTTATTGAATATAAACGTATAGATTATTGCAATTTTTATTATTTATTTATAATTTTAAATCTGTTACGGCAACCCTTCTGTAATTATGAAGTATTTGCTTGAATTTAAGCAACTTTAAAAATAAATTTGTATTATGGTTAGGGGTGGAATTTATTTCAAAAATCTGAATAGTTTTTAATGTTAGATAATTTAGCAAATTTGCTGAATAAAGCAAAAAAAAACATATATTTATTTTAATATAAGTACAATTATACGTTTTTAATTTTCCAATTCATCACATTGGTTACTCAATATTATTCATAACCTTTATTTTTATTTCAATAATTTAAATTGTTTCTAATGTTAGGTGATTTAACAAATTATTCTATATATAAGTATATAATTTTGTTAATTTACAATTGTTTAGTTGTTTTTTAATTAACGCGATTCTTCGCACTGGTTATAAACATGTATTCATAGACTATTTAGGCAACTACATGTTTTTTGTTAGCCTATCTAAAATCAAACTTTTTCTATTTATTGATATTATTATAAGCATAACACTTAGTTTTTTGCAAACCTTGTTTACTTAGACATTTATTAAGTATAATAGCAAATTCAATAATTTAAAATAATATTGCTGGTAGCATTGGCAGTGCTATAAAAATAATTGGATGCTGAAAAGCGAGCCTTAACATTTTTAGGGTGTATAAAATAATCATTTTGTGTCCGGGTTTGGGTTGTATATCTGTAAGTTAACATTTCGACTTGCAAAGAATTTATTTTAACTTAACTTGAAACCAAAGTAAACCTAACCTAAAAGCGGCAGGCGTGTCTGAATATTGCCTTATAATTTCGAGTCTATTTCTGTAAGAATCTGCAAATGTTCCATCATTAAAATGCACTGAATATTATGTATAGTTTGTTGCATAAATCAATATTGTTTATTGGTATTTTTAGTAAATTCACTCGGTGTTTGATTTGTAATTCAATAAAAACCTTTTAAAAATGTTCCATTGCTTCCATACAGAATTACATATTTACACAAAATACACCATTAGGTATAGATGTATTCTAAAATAGATCTATATCATTTTGATAAAAATCAGTTTTTTTTTTGTATCTTCAAAACTTCAAATCGATTCAAATGTTATTAGAGTATTCTGTATAGCGATAAATACTCGTCTAACATTTATGAGGACTTGACCCTGAACAAATTTGGTGTATTTAGTTTATAATAATCTATTTGGGATAATCTGAGTAATCTTAGTTTCCTAAGATTACTTCTTTTTCCATCAGCTTATCTTAAAGAAAATATGAATATGGAAAAGATTTACAAAGAAATATTTTTTAACATTCCTTTCGTTTGACTATAAATACTTAAATCAGTCATTTTTTAATTTGATTTTTTAACCGTGTAGATATGTAAATAAGATTATTTTAAATTTCGCGCCAAGAAGACGTGACGTCGGAATAAGTGGATAAATAGAATTGCGCGAAAGAAAAGTTGTGAGCAAGCGGAATAGAAGGGTGTGATGAAGAATTTGATGAATTTGAATGAACCAAAAGAAGTTTGTAAAGATTGAGTTGAATGGCGAAAGATTGTCAAGATGTGAATGGATGTAAAGGGTTTTCTGTCACCCCATTTTATGAGAATATGCATGAAGTTATGTATGTATGTATGTAAGTAAATCCGAACAGAATATATTCTTCTACAGTATTTTGATTATATTACTAATCTTTTAAACACTTCTCTCTCTATCAGTGTCAAATCCGAAATTATTTTTGTCTATTTTGTTTCTCTGTTAAAATATTGACAGACATAGTTAATATGATTGAATAATGTGTAAATTGTCATACCCACGTAATTATGATAGCATAATAAGAAATTAAAGAATTTCAGTAGAAATTTTCTTATAACTGGTACACTTTTTGAAGAAACTTTTGACCAAAAGTTGTGCAAATCCAATTTTAGATATAGTTCTTCAATGCTTCCCTGTTTTAATGTGTTGAATAGGAAAAACGGGAAAACATTCGAGTATTCGAATAACATTTGTCTGACGAAGTATGATATATTGACAGTTTGAGACCATTTTGAATCATTGTACGCGCATAACATATCGGGCACTTTTCTCTGCATATCGGCATCGCAGTGATTACGATTTTATTATCTTTTTTGGTTTCACAGCTCAAATGAAATACGAACAAACTATAACTGATGCACTTTGTGAGGGAAACTTTTCAAACAAAAGTGCGAAATATTAATATCTTTCATTCTGGAAATAACTATATTTGTTATAAGTGCAGCCGTTTCGTAGATATTGCAAACACAACAAAAAATGCCTTGAGTAAACATGCACTTCTTTTCAAAAATAGCAGGTTTTCTTGCAAGCCATATACAAATTTTGGGTTTAAAGTTTTAGCTCTAGAGCTTTCACGCACGTGCACACATGTCAATCCGAAAATAGATTCGATCCAGGGAAGGTCAATAGGTGTATTTCCATTAAATCTCACTTTCGAACATTTTCATGATTTTCCTTAGGTATATACATTCGTATAAAAATGTAACTAGTATTTGATTGATATAGGTATGTAAAGTGTGCGTGCTTTCGGAACATGATGAAACATTTGTTTTATTCCAAAATCGTTTCGATTTTCTCTCAAAAAGGATCTTTAGCACATATCTGCAAATGTTCCCGGCCTGCATTTTTAACTGTATGACGGTTGATTAAATTGTTCGTATATGAACCAGTTTGATACGAATAAGCCAATGTTTGTATTCCTAGAATACTTACCATTGCGATTAGATATGATAGCGCATTGCCTAGATTTTATTGCAAATAACATGGTTATGGTTGGTCGAGTTCTCCAGTTGTAGCGGTATGAAAATAACCGTTTTATAACAAGTAATAACAAATACCATTCAAAAATGACAACTACTTAATAATAATAATATTTTTGGTGGATGTGTTTCCTGTTAAACAATTGATAGGCATAATTGATACGATTTATTAAATATAATTTCCAAAACTCTATGGTAATAAAAATAAGAAATTCAATAGCGATTTTCTTGTAACTGGTACACTTTTTGAAGAAATGTTTCAAACAAAAGATGTGTGAAATATGAATATCTTGCATTTTAATAGTACCTATTTTTACTGTACGTACAATCGTTTCGCAGATATTGTAGAAAACATAAAAAACGACTAGAATAAACATGCACTAAGAAATTAAAAATACAATTTAATCGTAATTAAAAAAATTATTTGATTGGCGCAATGCTACAATACAAATATCGAATTAACCTACTGTCACTACTTGCCACGTATTGTGAAACAAACATTCTGAAGAACTCTAAAATAAATAAATAAATGTCATAACAAAAGCGCGCCCTTTTGTGATTCAAACAAAGTGATTAATCCAGAAAGCAAAGACTTATTTTCTGATCACAACCTAAAAGAGTAGATAATGAACAAAAAATGAGATTTTTGATAATCATTATTACTGTGGCCGGTTTGATTGCAAATCACAGTTCGAAGAAACGCTTAGAGTAAAAACATTCAGCTTTCTACGCATTCAATTTTCAAATTTGATTATGTCTATCAATATAACTTCATTGCAACCTTTATGTTATTTTGTTACTTTCATATTTTCATTTTGTTTAATTGCGCTGTATTTTTAATCTATAAAATGAATTTATCGTTAAAATATTTAACTGTATAAAATTGAATGCATTAAGTTTTGTTTGATTACTATGGTTATGTTGACAGCTTCCGCAAAGTATTTAGACACTCTAGCATTCACTTACAACGAAAATTACGTTGTTTGGTTATAATAAGCTGTTTTAGTCGTAATCTTTTTCCAGAGCAATTTTGGAATGAGTCTGTAATTTAAAATACCCGTTTTCATATGAATCGTTTCCTAAAGCAGCAAAAGTAGTACAAAAGAGTTTAAGTGTGTTTGTAAACGAAATCTGTGAAAGACTTTTTTGAATTCGAGAATGTTACAGATACGATCTGTAATATTCTCGGATTCAAAAAATTATTTCACAGATTTCGTTTCACATCACCCCGATTCAGAAAAAATATATAAGTTTTTGTAACATGTTAGTCGTTACTCACTATGTCGTAAGACCAAATGTTGTCGCCTCTTCTCTTCTAAAAGTACCAAACCGATTTCAATCAAATTTGGCACACATATTTGAATCCGCTTGCAATTTAAATCCAATCAGTGCCGTACTTCAGGAGATATTGACCCCAAAAAAGAGTAAACATTAATATGCATTTTTAAGTATTATAATTCTACAAAAAAAAAAACTACGTAAAATAACAATTTTTTAAGTATCGAAAGTTCATTTTGGTTGTAACCGAAAGCTGTAAAAAATCATTTTTAAAATACATCAAGAACAACTGAACTTTGATAGTTTTGATTATATTACATATTTATACAGAAACTCACCATACCAAACTTTAGGCATTGGCAAGGTCAATGCTTGTTTTAATTATTTAATTAATTTAATGCAAATTTTAACAAATTTGTATAGGCTACAGGTTTACAAATGTATACTGTTACAAACAGAATACTCATATGTAATCTATAACTACTAGAGTAACAGTTTAATTAACATAACATAACATGTTATAGATGTGTATTCCACAGAGAATTGAATATAACTGAACCTACGTGTCGCGGGTTACATATATCTAGGCGTTGTATTAATATGAGGAGTAAACTAAGATACTGTAAAACGATACGCGTTTAGAATACATCACAGTAGGGAAAACTACTAAACTAAATTTTACTAACCAGTTGTTGCACTGATTTCGTCATTTTTGACGGTTATTCGTTAGTAGGAGTATATAAAAATAAATTTTAGAGTCAAAGAACACATTTGTTAATAACGCGCGTCTCAATCTCAAATCTTCAAACCACTTTTCGTTACCGGTTGCTTTTTCAAATCGAAATGAGATTCGATGTTTCTTATTGCAAACGTTGAACATAAAAATGTAATTTGATCATATTTGGAAAATAATATATCCATTTGATTATATATAATTAAAATATATAGGTAACGTGGTCCCGCCAAAGGGAAATATGTAATTTAATAGTGCAACTCTGAACAAGTTATTCAATAAGAATAATCTAGAAAGAGCAGCTTAAGATGTTTTTAATTGAATTTCAAGTCATACTTCCATTGAATTTTATAATAAATTTAGATTTATACAATAAACCATACAGAAAATCTATTCGTTAAAATTATGTAGACTTTTTAAAATTACATATTCATCTTACAAAATTACAGATATGCTCAGAATTGTACCATACATTACATATTTATTTAAACAATGGCAACGGGATCAAAATTAGAAACCCAACGCGTAATTAGAGTCTTTCTCAATATGTGTAACAACAAAAGTTTTTTTTTTAAATTATTTCTAAAGGAATTGATACCAATCCTTCTTAAATACTAAGATATTGTAAGTCATTTATCACATTTCGATAATGTACCATTTTCTTACAAAATTAAGTATCTAACGGTCGCAACAAATTACGAAAATAATAACTTTAAATCGATTTCGTTAATAAGATATTTACTATCAAAAATTTATAATATAAATATGTATACAAATAAAATAGAATTCTTCAAATTTATATATTTACGCTTATAGGAATTGAAATTATAATTATTTTGTTGCATTGCGAAAATATTTGTAACTTATAAAGTAAAATGTTCTTTAGATGCTTATTTTGATCTAATAAGGAGTGCTAGTTCGATTATGTAAAACACTTTTTATTGGGATATTGAATATTCTAGAAAATAGGCTTTCTTTCGTCATATTTTTCTCAAACATCTGCAATGTCTTATATTTTGTTTAAATAAGAAAGATATTAACCCTTAACTGACCCTTGGAGTCCATCGGACCCCAGCCTATTTTTAATCGAACATTTTTGTATGATCCCGTTCGAAATGGAACAAAAAAAAAATTAATACGTTCAAATTAAAATTTCACTTTAAGTACTATATAACCTTTCAGAAAATACATTCAAGAATATGCAGAAAAATGTTCATAACAAAATATTAAAAACTTTTGCATATCTATTTAATTTAGTTAATAGTGAAAATTGCAATTTGATATATTGAAATAGATGAAATAAAACAACCGTAAGATCAAGAAATGTATTTGAATATCATAATTTCTCGTCTAACAAATGATTAATGTTCATGTGACAACCCTAAGATCAATCTTGATTAAAGATTTCATGATTGTGGTTATTTTTATTGCTGCAAAAATAGCCACTTATATAGATGATGCAAAAAGTTGATGTTGGTTTTGAATCCCCAAAAATATCAAATAAACCTTTAACATAATTACTTAAATGTGGTTTACGAATATCTGTTGATAATGAAACAAACTGTGGGTTTTACATTATTTATTATATCAATATCGATACAAAAATCAAAGATCATGTTTGTTACAGTAGATTTTATTAAAAATTAAACACATCTGCAGTGTATTGAATTGGACTTTCTTATACGTATTAAGTATATTTTGTTTAGATAGAGAGGTAATTAAAATACAAAATTTTAAACATTCAAGAAAATATAATCATTCTAGACACTATATTAGAAATGATCATGGCCGGACAATTTTTAGTTTTCAAATGAACATAAAACCTGACAATATATTTATATACGTGTATAATATTTTTAATATTTTACCAACCTTTGAAATCTATGTGTGACAATAGATGATAATCTAAAATTATTTGGGTATATAGTAGTTTCCTGTTATATAAATGACAGACATAGTTGATACGATTTATTAAATAAAATATCCTATACCTACGCAACTATGACAATATACATAAGAAAAGGAAGAATATCAATAGCAATTTTCTTGTAACTGGTACACTTTTTGAAGAAATGTTTCAAACTAAAGTTGTTCGAAATATTAATATCTTTCATTTTAAATCGTTGAGGAATTTCATCGTGAAGATATGAATTATAAAAGTACAATAAAACGTTTTATTCTTCACAGTTTCTTTATTTTATGGTGAATAAAAGGTGAGTACGACCGGTTTAGATTTTTTTTTTTATAAAATCATCATCAGGTAGTTAGTATTATTAGTTTATTTTTGTACCTGATGATGATTTTATAAAAAAAATCGAAACCGATCGTACCACCTTTTATTCACCATAAAATAAAGAAACTGTGAAGAATAAGACGTTTTATTGTACTTTTATCTTTCATTTTAATTGCAACTATTATTACTGTAACTGCAGCCGCTTCGGAGATATTGCAGAAGCCGCCAAAAATGACTAGAGTAAACATGCACTTCCGGTTTTTATATTCTTTTCAAAAATAGATTTTCTTGCCAGGCATATAAAAATCTTAAGTTTAAAGTTTTATAATTTTACCTTCAACAATAGGAGAGACGTCATTCCAAAAATAGTCAGACTCGATTCAGGGGAGGTCAAAAAGTGTATTTCCGTTAAAATCTCGAGATCGATTTTTTCCCCATGATTACAATATTTATTACTAGCGTAATTTAAAAACAAGCATTGGCTTGTCATAAATGGGAGACTCATATATAGGATACATATAAAACTAATTGTATTAAAGAAACGAAATATTTAACTAATTTGTCTTTATTTAGTTATAACTATATCTGGAATAACAAAAGAAAAATGGTGAAATGTTTATTGATAAATGTTAAGTTCTTTTTAAAAGAATCACCCATTTTGTAGATTATTTTAGTGAATATATTCAAAATATTCCTAAACTCAATAATAAGCATACGTCCTTTTTATGAAACCTTGCAAACTACGGAAGCAACAATTTATTTAAATGCAAACGGTAAATTGTAGGCCTCATTATGTATATGTGTACCAAATTTAGTATAAAACGGTTGGGTACCTTCGAAGAAGTGGTGACAAAACTTAGTGTTCATATCACATACATGGCCGCATCTCTGAAGAATGCGGCTGTGAAGTCGCACATGACTGTACTGCACTCTCTTTACTTCTCATTTCTATTTCCCACTAATACACTGACTGAAAACACTAAATTACTATACGAACATTGTATACTTCCATATTCAAATGAAATTGGAAGCAACTATACATATATTTTCATAATCAAATATATAAAACTGTTTATCATCAAAAGAAGCGTAAAATTTGGCATGGTGAGTTTCTGTATAAATATTAAATATAATTAAAATGATCAAATTTCAGTTGTACTTGATTTATTTTAAAAGTTATTATTTTGTACGGCTTACGGTTATAACCCGAAAAAAATTGTAATTTTGCGTAGATTTTTTTTTGGTATAATCATAAGGAGCGACCAACATTTCCGGAATCGACGATGTGAAATGAATTTCTGAGAAAGAGTTTTTTGGATCCGAAAATGTTACAGACAAATTATGCAGACAAACTCTTCTGTACTATGTACGGCGAGCTAAACATTTGTTTATTTCTAAATTGCGTTTGACGAACTAGACATATATATTTGGTGGAATTATTCATTATTTTCGCTTTAAAATGGTCAAACACAGGAAGAAAACTTAAATCACATTTGTTTTGACTAAATAATTAGTTCACCGTTTTGAAAAAATATATACACTATGCAGAAAAACACGATTTAGTCTAAACTTAATTCAATTCAAACCAAGATAATGTGCATTTAATTTATTTAATAATACATTATATCACACATATTTCCATATATGTGATAGAAAAAACTCTTCACGCGCTACATTTATATTCATCCAACTTTTAACATTATCTTTGATTCCATTTACTCACAAGACCTGTCTTTCAAACAAATTATTTTCATCATTCAGTTATTCAGAGCAGCGGCTTCATATTCGCACTCCATTTACAACAGCCATTTAACTCGTGTTAGTCAACCTTTCATTTGACATTCTTTCAACATGACCAAATTATCTCATTTGCCTATTACTCTATATACCTATGTACGAATAATTGTCTGTCAATGTCGCACTCTGCATACTCCCAAGCATGCTTCTCTGTTCTATACACACTACAAATTTAAACATATGTTTCGTTTGCAATTGAAATCTGTTAGGAAATTTAACTGATTTGTACATTGGAAATAATAAAGCTTTATGTAATATCGTGTATAGGTTCTGGCGTTTTATCTATATTATTAGATTTCTAAAAAACGGCCCTGCATTCACAAAAAACACGATAAACAGCAAGGTTGTTTACAATTGGCGGCGGTTGGTTATATTGCACCCATCCTTTATCAATCGAATTATTTTATAGCAATCTCGTCACATTTACTGATTCGTACTATACACTCAATTGTACCTATAATCGAATTCACATAAGAAGAACATTTTTGTGGCATGAATCATACACTTTTTACATATAATCATATGGAGTGTAGCGATGATTCATGCCACAAAAATGTGAATTCGCCTATATCTATTTTATTCTTAAAGTCTTGAACCGTTTTATAATTATTTGGTTACAATGTTAGTCACGCACACATTCAATTTGGATGCAAGAAATATTTATGAATCATTTGATTTTCTGCATAAAAAGTGCAATTTAGCATATAAGTATGTGTTCTACCTAGATTTATGACATGATTACATAGTTAAGAGCAGTGGTACCCAAAGTTTTGAATTACTTCGAGCCCGTTTAGTAATTTATATGTTTTCATTACACACATACATATTAGGCATTTTAACAACAGATATAAAACCAAATTGTTAATCATTACATCTTTAAAAATAACAATGCCGTCTTGTCACGGTTAATATTAAAAGGTTCGTGTTTTGAGATGATTTGTGGTGTATCAAGGAGAGATAAGTAGAGAAATAATATGTATGAGTGCGATATTGAAAGACATGGCGTCGATAAACATATCAGAGATTTGGTCATGTTGAAAGAATGTCGAAAGATTGACTAAAAAAATGATTTATATAAGCGGGGCAAATGAAATGAGATTGCGGAATTTCCTCTTGGAATAAATGGATGAATATACTTAAACATGAATTGAGTGAGACACGTGAACAATTGGAATATAAGTGAAACGCGTGAAGTGTGTAAAGAGAAAGTTGATTGAAGAATGATTACGATAATATGTTGACAAGGAGTTTGTGCTAACCCTATTTTTGAAAAAAGTGTGATGTTTTAAGAAATAAAATAAACTGGCATTAGAGAAACCAAGTAAGAATGATATGACTTTTAACATGTTATCTGTAGTTTTCGTGTCAGTTTTTATTAAACTTTCGAACTTACTGCATCATTTATGATCCTAATTATAAATATTGTTGGGTAGCGGCATGCTATATGGGGTTATATCTCATTTTCACTTTCTTATACGTAGTATAAGTAAGAGTAGTAATTAGGACTCGAGGTTTTAACAGAAATACACCTTTTGACCTTCCCTGAGCCGAGGCTGACTATTTTCGTGTGTGTGTATGACTCACAAGAAAACCTATTTTTGAAAAGAATATTCAAACTGGAAATGCATGTCTACTCTAGTAATTTTTTGGATGTTTTTGCAATTCCTCCGAAACGGCTGCACTTACAGCAAATATAGTAGTATTCAAAATGAAAGATATTAATATTTTGCACAACTTTTGTTTGAAAAGTTTCTTCATAAAGTGTACCAGTTACAAGAAAATTGCTACTGAAATTATTAAATTTCTTATTTATATTGTCATGGATACGTAGGTATGGAAAATTATATTTTATAAATTGTTGATAAACTATGCCTATCAATATTTTAGCAGAAAATCAAAATAGACTAAAATAATTAGAGATTTGACTAATATTTTACACAAGAAAGCATTGGATATCGATTGTCACATTTCCGGCCATATTAATTCCTTTTATGTTATAATGAATAATTGTATTTTCTAGCATGTTTCAACATTGGTATTTTAGTATCCTTATTTCTATCTAAACAGAATAAACCCACTACGTATAAGAAAGTCCAGTGTGGGACACTGCAGATATTTATGTGTTGTATAGTTATATGGCTTTAGATAATATTTCAGTTTAAACAAACCTGACACTGCGTTCAACGATTTTCCTTTCACATGTAAAGTTCCTTCGAAATTAATCCGAAAGTTGTAAAAATTATAACTAATTAATTAACTATGTTTCTCTCTATGATACAATTTGTAAATTATCTACATCAAAAGAGATCTTCCGGATATTTACAGTCAATATTATCGGTATTGAAAACTGTAAAAGTAGTAAACACAACTAATATAATATTCTTAAATCAAAGAGGACATTGTAATACCAACGATCATATGAATTTATTAGTAATTTATCACAATCCATGCAGATCTAGAAAATGGTAATTTCATTATGATATTTATGTAAAACATTCGTCTATTATCTGCTGGTAGTCCTAAAAATTATTTTTTTTAACCTTGCTTTAAAATATTCAATGTTTTATTTTAAAATTTAACGTTTACAATTTTGATAAAACGTTTATTTTTGATCGTACATGTAAACAAATTTGTGATATATTTTTAAAACCGTCATTATTAATAGATTTACAGTATGTAATCCTTTCAGTTACCTTTAGTGCCGAAGAAAAGTTTATTATTCTACGTGCATCGATGCATCTATATTTATGTCCAATCGTATATTTAAAAGATATTTTTGCTTTCTTTTCTATGAGTCATTTCAAATAGGAGTGCTAAATTTTTTTTAATCTTTTATTATGTTTATTTGTTTTCTTAATAAATGTTACAGTTAAATTAAATTAATATAGATTTTATTTTCCAATCAATCTATTTATTTTAGAAAAGTGTGAAAGTATTTCTTTAACAATTTGTTATTCTATTATAAAATGACTCCTCAAATTTCTAAATAGATTTAGATGCACCGATCTAAAAATATTTTGTCTAGTATTAAATATATTTTTAATTTATAAACATAAAATGGCTGCATTTTCTTAACCATTGGTTAGTAATCTTTCTAAAATTTTCTTCAATGAGTAGCTCTTAAAAATGCGATTTCACAAAAGATTCCAGTAATAAATTAGGTTTTCAGATAATGATGGCAAAATGTTCTTTGTTAATTTAGGTCGTAGTTAAATAACCACCTGTATCAGAAAATAAAGAACTTGGCGCAAATGTATTTTAGAAATAATTTATCTTTTACAGAAAAGAAAACTGACATAGTGAAATAAAAACAAATGAAGTTAATTTTTGGCACAACTTATTGATGAATATGTTAAGTTGCAATACATTTAAATGGAGCGAAGCTACAATCTAAAAAAATAATTTCCGTTTTGAGAGACAACAACATTATATTTTATAAATAATCCAACTTGATCTAAGTATATAAATTACAAACATTTTCGCAACTGGGGGATGTGAAATGAATTTGCATATCTGATGTTGTTTATATACTGGAACTTTCCCAGTAAACATTTAGTTGCATGTAGCATCTAAGCAACATCAGAAAAGTTACAAGCCCGTTACATCTCCGCAAAGCAATAAAGACGTTACATGTGCCTAAATGTATATTAATGGGTTGTAGTCCAAATGCAACAAATTTCCTTGGACTGCTGTTATTTATCATATGTTTTTCTTGTCATAAGAATATGTTTAACTACCCTTGTCAAGATCAACTTACGATTATTGTAAATAATTTAAGTTTTTTTTTTTAATACTTAAGAATAGAAACATTAGAATTATATTGCTTTGGAATATGTCACTCAAAGAACGGGTTAGCTGAGGTGAGACCGCGCACAGAAAGACAGAGTGTGTGAACAATTTGTTATATTTAAAAGAAACAGTTAGAATTGAGATTAAGGTTGTATAAAAAAGTCGCCAATTTACAAGATTTTAACCACGGACAAAAATTTTGTATACAATATTTCCTCAGATTATTTAAGATTTCCTTAGGATTGCTCCAAGATTACTTCTAGATTTTCCCCAAATTACATTAAGTTTTCACCAGAATTCATTTGTGGTTAACCCATTAGATTAACTAATAAGAATGCTATATGAAGTATTACTACATCCGTTAATTATAGCCAACAATAAGTGCTTTTGATTTAAAAAATGACGTTTTTTTGTCATTTTTCTAGAAAGGAGGAATGAAATAATGACTCATTTCCTACCACAATTTTAAATAAATCGCATTTAATTTATAATATTGTATTTTATAACGATCCAGAATATCAATTTTGATTTTAGATGGATTATTTTTGTAAATGTATTTCCCACAATCATATATTTCTAGCCTTCTTATTGTCCTAGTTGTTTATGTGATTAGTCAAAAATTATCCAATTGAGAGTTTAGATTATTTTACTTCATAAGATCCTCTTTTAGCGGTTATGACTCGTGAAGTTTTTCTATTTACTAACTTATTTAACAATATAATGTAGGCTTAAAGCTAAACTGGTATAGTATAGATCCTACGGATCCGAGCATTAAATAAAATATCCATAAAACTCGTTTCTCGCAGCACTACACTAGTAATTACACGAATAGATCATTAGTTAATCAGCTAACTTATTATTTACATACTATTATATACTTCACTATTATTTTTTTATTTTTAAAAGAACTATAATTAAAACAATAGTTATCATAAATGGGTTAAAAGACCGTACTCTCCATCGTAGTAGTAATTTTGTAATATTTAGAAGAATCATTTGTCTATCCGAAATTCTGCTTGCAAAAGATATTTTGTCTTCCACAACAATAAATATTAATTTATATTTTTCAGCAAACATACTTGATGCACCTAAGCCCTGATGAAATTGTTTAACTGCTATGGCAGGCCGTGAGAAGAAGCCTGCCCTTTTAAAGAAACAAATGTCATCTGCAGCACCTCAGAAAGATGGCGAAGCAACGGACAATTCTGACATCAAAACAAATTCTGTAAAAACAGACACCGAAATATGTTTACCTCAAGTTGTGCCTATTACTAAACGAGTAAAAAAGACTAAACCTAAAAAAATAATAAAAAAGAACTTAAAGATAAATTTCAAAGCAAAAACTAAAAAGACAAATAAATTGAAATTAACTAAATCAATCTTCAATAACAGTAAACTAAATTTGGACTCAAAAAATGTGAAATTACTAAAAAATGGCATCAAAAACAAAAAGAGAAAAAAAGTATTAAATACTAATGATCATGATATTACTGCTAAAGGTGATTGTTTATCAGCAGTTTTGGAATCAGTTTTTCCGATTCCAGAAGGATCACCGGCGAAAAAAGAAATAAAGAAAAGAACAAAGAAGTTGGCGATTGATGATGCATTAGAAAAAAATGATGCGAGTGAGAAAAAAGCAAAGTTAGATGCTGAATTAGTTGCTAAAGAAACTGTAGAAGATGTTTTGAATGATGTAGCTAACGAATTAAAACTTGATTTAGATGCTCTAATGAAAAAACCAGTTAGAAAGAAAGCTGTGAAGAAAAAAACCGATGCTAAATTAGAAGAATCACCAAAAACAAAGAGAGGTACACCAAAAAAAACAAAAGCAGAAACATCTAAATTAAAGAAAACGGCTCAAAATAAAAAAATCATTGAATCTCTCAGCAAAGATATAACACTGGACTCGGCTGCTGAAAATGTTATTAATAGCTTGGATTTGAATGTTACCAAAAAACAAACTGCAAAGAAGAAAGCTATTAAAAAACGAAGACATAGCATTGAAAAAATACCAATAGTTACAGAAAATGTAACAGATGTAACATTTGAACAACCATTTGCATTGTTTACTAACCCAAGACGTAGTGCGAGTCCGAGAGCGAAGCGAAACTCGCGCACTCGCCAGAGTATTGATGGTGCTATACCAAGGCGACTCAATCCGTATACAACTCGATCAGATTCACCAGCTAGAATTCTTCGTAATGGAAAACATAGAAAATTAAAAGATAATCAGCTGTTAGAAGGCCTAGATAGTGCTTACAAAAAACGTAGACGACTCGGCTCTGAATACAGCGGCAGTGGATATTTGTCTGAGTCAGATAGCAGTTTTTCTGATTTGACACCGATTCAAGATAATGGCATCGCTGATGATTCATCAGTTAAAGAAGAACCAACGAAAACAGATATTTTAAAGCAAGAAATCTTGGATTCAATCAAAATTCAAACCATAAGCCCAACTTCAGATGTTGACAATTTGAGTATCAAACAAATAAGTACAAAATTTGCAGCGATTTTGAAAAGAAGCTTTTCAACAGATACAGATCCATCCGAAATGCTTCCTACAGAAGATGTTAAACCAATATTGAATGACACAAACGCAAATAATTTTATTGACACTAATTCAAATGATGTTAAATTGCATGAACTTAATAGTGAGACTGAAACTAAGGTAGCTACACATAGTTTGAAACAAGCAACCAATTATATAGACGAAAAACCAAAACTAATTAAAATTGAGAAGACAGATGAAGAACACATATTTAGTAATATTGCTTCTTCGCCAAGTGAAAAAGTTCCTGATAAATCATTAATTTTAGATCAAATGAAACATACATTTAATGATTCAAATGAAGAATATGAAAAACGTACAACTCGTTCGTCCAAACGAAACTTGAAATTAGAGGAAGTAAAACCAGATGTTGATTGGCCTGAAACATTACAGGATTCACAAGTAATAGAAACTGATGTTTTATTAAATGACGTACCACAGAATATTACGACAGAACTGCCAGAAGAATCTGATAAAGTGAATGGAAATTCTACAATTACGGGGCAAGATCTTATTTCAAAACTACTAAAACTTCAAGATAATTGCAGTGATAAAAATATAGCGGAAGAGAAGAAAATAAATAGTGATGTGATAGACACTCAATGTGAAAAAGAAAGTGATAATGAAGAAACAAAAGTGCCAGAGTCCGTGTTAGCAGAATCTAATTCTTTTACTGAACAGACTGAAGAAATGCTAGATGAAGCTATTTTGACAAAATTTAGAAGTAACGTAGCCATTTCAATAACATCTATTAAAGAAATTCAGAAAGAGCCAAGCCAAGTGCTTACAGAATTAAATAGCGATATTCATAGTCATGAACTTGAAGAAAATTACTGTGAAAAAGAAAATATCAGTAATGACTTGATTGATTTCGATCCTGCAGCTCCAATGATTGAGGAAACACCTGAAAATTTAGCAATTAAAGAAAATATTCTAAGTGCTTTGGGTTTGCAAAGTTTGAAAGCAGCTGAAGAAGCAAAATTACGCGACAAAGAGAAGATTCATGTTAAACCAGAAGTTTATACTGGAACTTTAAAAACTGTGATAAAATTAAACCGGCAAGTGGACAAAAAGAAGAGAATTCCACTCAAAATGACTTTGCAAAAAAGTAAAATTCGAAATTTAAAAGATGGATACATGCAAAATGTAAAATCAGACGGAGCCACTGGAAACAATGAAGCGGAAACTTCGTGTTATAAAGTTATGAAAGAGGTCAGTTATATATTTATTATGCATCAGATATGTCATATATTATGCCTTCAAATTCACCGATCTCTAAGTCCTTTGAACATTCACATTAGATATTTAATTCGCAATTACATATAGTATTATACCATGAAAATGTGATATTAAATTCATTCTAGACTAAATATTTTTATATTCATTTTCAAATTAACCTCACAGCAAAGAAATTTTTTATTAAATTTTCTATGTTAAATAGATAAATGTTTAAGAAACATATGAAACTCGGTATCTAAATAATGAAAAATATTACGTGATAGAACTGCAAGATGAAAATACTCAATTGCACCAACAAGAATTAATTTTAATCGGAAATTATTTTGTTTTTTAATGCATATATTGATTAAAATAGATTGGAATTTACTTAAATATAATTATTCATATTAAATTTAGCACTACTCATTATTTAATTTCACTATAAAATAATATACAAATTTATTTAATCTACGATTCGCGTTAATATTTGTTGGTGCAATTAGCCCGAAAACAAACCTCGAGCAGTTTGTTGTGTATTCACAAATATACTTAGTAAGCTTACGTTAGCGCTGTTCTTTACCAAAATTTGCTACTTTACATAAATATTTTATTTTCGACAAATCCATTGCCAATATTGAAAATCTGTCATATTACAAATTAGTTGATACTTTTCTTGTAGCGGTCATTTCAATTACAATATAGGTTCGCTCTAAAATTCATTTTAAAGGAATGTTAAATAGGAATTAATTTTCGAGTTGAAGTGAATAATTACAATTTAAATGATCGATTGGAAGATCAGAAAACTTTTTTCGGACCCATTACTACATTTTATGACTACGACATATGTACATATAGTACTAGTAATATGCTAACGCAATTGAATTTACAGAGCGCTGGTACTACATCTGGATGGCGTCATGGCTCACAGTCATCGGATACAGCGGGTGCGAACCGCAAATCTCACTATTCTAATCGATCTAACATGGGTAAATGATTGGTTTTGGGCTAATTCTTTAATTATTTTTTTTTAATTCGTTTATCTATTATCTTCTATTTGATATCGATAAATATTTAACATTTTTCACTAAACATTTTATGGTTTAATTATTTTTTAATGGTGTCTTTAAAAATCAATGTTATGTGGTATTAAATCACAATTAATAGTATAACATTCGCTTTCACATTAAAACCGACGCGTAAGATATCTGCGAAGCAAAGTAGCATGGCCAACTTACGAATAAGGGACCGTTGTTAGAAATTGTATTTAGCAGTATACAAGTTAAAATTAATATAATATTGTAGAAATCTGTCAATTTGTATCAGGACGCTCGTACGCATCGGCTTAGTGACTTGTTAAGTTCGGCAAATGAATGATCTTACGCATAATCATTAAATTAATTTGGTTTTTTTTTTTAATAAAATGGTATTCAAACAAATAATTCAAGTTGCATACGTTCATCACAAATTGTAGATAATGTTACATCGTTGATATTTTACCTAGATGTTATATGTGAATAAATGTTCACTGATTATATAATGTAACAGAAAAATTGATTATCCTTGATTTAATAATTCAATATGAATTTTTGTAAGTTTATTAATTACTTTAATCAATCACGTCCTTACTTTCAAAAATAATATTTTAATAAGAGATAAAACGCATCATCATTCTGAAAAAATATGTTAATTGACTATCTATAAAATAAATAACGAATGACATTTTATAGATTTCAATCACGTCCTTACTCTAAAAAAAAAAAGCTTTTAATAAAAGTTATAGCGTATCATCATTCTGAAAAAATATGTTTATTGATTATCTATGAAATAAATAACGAATGCCATTTTGGTAATAGTTATATTGCGTTCAAGAATCATTACGCTGCATGTCGATTTGTACAAATTAGGTTTTAGTAATAGGACATACATATATTGCGCATGTTCTATAATCATTTGAAAACTTGAATTCTTTACTGAATATTAAAAATAATATTCTTCATCTTCACAAAATGGATCATGCTATACATAAAACGTATTTCATCTCGACTTTTTCATTATCATAATAATGTATTAACCTTAACGCAAATCAGTAATACCATTATAACATGATGTTCAATTGTTTTTCATTTACCCTTGAATCCAAAATCAGAACACGGATTAAATTTTGTATTTGTTTTGTAGATGGTAGTAGTGAACACGCTTCCGATGGAGATGTACCGGCACCAGATGGGGAAACAACAACAAAGTTATTAGTAATTCCAGAAAAAGCAAGCTCGTTCAGTATACATCCTGATCGATTGTGCAGTGACGAATGTGCTTATTGTTTTGGAAAATTCGGGCTTTTCGATACTCCATTACATATTGCTCAGATCAAAAGTGTTGAGCGACAGAATAAAATCTTAGAAGGTAAGCTCCAACAGCAATTTCAATGTTAACATATATATATATATATATATATATATATATATATATATATATATATATATATATATATATATATATAAAAAATACCATTCGATGTGTATTTGCATGGTACAAATTTCATTTATTTCTAACTAGTATTATTGGAGATAAAAAATTAAAACCCCAACATAAGCACTTTTTCATAGTTTTTTTTCTCCATTAATACAAAAAAAAATTGAAAATTTTATCAATGCATTTTTCTGCAAATACACATAGAATGGTTTTTTTGTTTCATTTGATAGGCACGATGTTTTAACGAGCTTGATGGTTCACCTTAAATATATTTTATATTGCACTAAGTAATTATTGTAGTTTTTATATTAATCACTTTAAGTACACGAAGTTCTAACTAAGCAAAACATATATAAATGTTTATGTTGCTTCCGTTGATAGTTTCTCATAAAACATTGCTCAATTTTTGTATTTATAATTAATTTAAGAAATTTTAAGTTTTCATAATTTACTTCTCATGAATTTTAATAATTATTGTTTGTTTTCTATTTAAACAAAATATGTGGTTCTATATAATTCTGCATGAATATTATAATAATACTGAAATTGTATGTATTTTTATTTTTGTTATAGTTGAGATTTATTTGAACCGAGATTCATGTCTATGTGATGCTTGCTATAGACATGTGGATAGAAGAACGAATAACAAAAATTACAAGCGAAATACACTCAC
The DNA here is from genome assembly GCA_018344505.1 of Nebria ingens riversi. NCBI lineage: Eukaryota > Metazoa > Arthropoda > Insecta > Coleoptera > Carabidae > Nebria > Nebria ingens. The sequence goes on from JADQWA010000670.1 coordinate 22,746, forward strand.
ACATATACCTCGGAATAATCACTGCCATGTTATGGGTTGTTACACTGAATCGTCACATGTACTGCGAAGAAAATGGCTCATAAAGATGAAAAAGAGCGTTTCTAATGTGGTATATATATATATATATATATAATTTATTTTGCTTTCCTACCTAGTTTTATTCTTCAATTAGTTTGTTATTCATTAGAACAATATATTTTAATGAGTGTTGTTTTTACTGTTAGTTAATGATTTTAAACCACGTTTAGACCGTCATTACCTATATTTGCTATTTTATGCAAATATTTTATTTTTGTGAAATTGATTGCCAATATTGAAAGCCCGCCATATTGCAATCAGAAAACAATATTGGGCAATTTTGTATCGATCGATTCAATTGCAATATAATATATATATATATATATATATATATATATATATATATATATATATATATATATATATTTATTTGAAACGTATTTGTTACAAAAGCGAAATATTGCACAAATATATTAGTCTACTACAGAATTAGTTTTTTTTTTTTTAAGTTATATTATATTTCAGATTACTATTCCTTTGGACAATCCAGGATTACATTCGATTCCAATTTGTTCCGACCATTATGCTGCTGTTGAACATTTGATGGTTTGCGCCCTCTGCAAGAGACGTCTTGCGCGTAACCATATACATTATTTAGGTTTCGAATGGAGCAATCTTAATGCTGCCCTAGAAAAAGAAGGAATACCTGTTCAATTGTCGGACAAACCGGTAGTTTGTAAACTGTGTAGATATTACGCTTCTCTTCTTCTCAAACCTCCAGAAGACATCAAAAGTGCAGCCGGGGATTTTTTTAAACAATATAAGAAAAGGTATTGTTACTAGAAATTGTTACGCACATTACTATTCCATGAAAAGGAAATAATTCTAATAACACAGAATGGTAAAATGTATTTTATTTTACAATTTGAACTTTTTTTTTTTAAGTTTATTTTTAAGCTTTTATTATGGAGAAAAAAACCTTCTCATTTAAAAAAAAATATTTTTAATTGAAGTTTTTACTATCAAGCAACGGAAGGTTAACAATAAGATTGTAACTAGAGATTATAAATCTTTCATTTGAAGTTCTCTGAACATTACTAAACCAACTCATTTTACTTCGCACTCGACTTTCTATTTTTATTGTCATTTTAAAAATACATAATGCAAAATTAACTGTTTAGGTTGCTACATTTCCATGATATTGAAATTATGAATGAAGCAGAGGCAGAGGAACCTATTTCGGTGCCTTTAAAGGAAAAATCAGACAAAGAATTGTTAAAGAAACAGCGTAAAAACCGACCTAAAAACAAAAGTACCATATTAGCACAAACATCTGTCAATTCGGAATTGCAAATGATAGAAACTGAGAAAACGGACCAATCAAGAGTGCCTTCCACAAGCGAAAATGGTGAATCTCGCGAAAGCACCCCATCAGATTGTATGGTTGACATTGAATCACTAGTTCCGAATATGGTTTTGGAGTGCGCTAGTGACACAGAAGATAACACTAATAACAGTAGAAGTGAAGTGCCTCTCAAAGCTTTTTATAAAAAATTACAAATACCTGAATCGGTTCGCGAAGCGGTAGAAATATCAAAACTAGTTAAAGCTAATCGAAAATCTGGTAATGTTGTTGACCGTTTGGGGTCAAATCCTTCGATTTCAGTGCGTCAGTTATTCCCCGGCGAAGAAGACTTACCTCTTCAGGGTCATATAGATTTCAGTCAGACAAAAGAACGTACTCCTGAAGGTTGGGAAAAATGTTCTTGTACCATACAATACGACGTAGACACAAAACATTTATGGAATGAGTTACAAAAACCGTATGGTAATCAGAGTAGTTTTCTGCGACACTTGATTCTGTTGGAGAAGTATTTTAGGAATGGCGATCTCACTTTATCACCTAATGCAAGTCACCACGCGGTGAACTATAGTGTATCAGTACAAAATCGTTTACGCGCGTATGATAATATACCAACTAATTCGCTACCTATGCAACCGCTAACAATGCTACCATTTAATCAAGTTAAAAAGAGTCAAAGTGGTATAATAACCACTAAAGATACAATTCCAAACATAAGTTCAATGGTTAACGCAGCAAATTTGCCGAAAAACACACCCATACCTATTTCTCAATTAAACGCAAATTTCTTTACACAGTTATCAGTAAGACAAAAACCACCTCCCGGAGTACCACCCGGTTTAATATCACTGCAACCGGGTACAAATCGACCGGTGGGACCTTTGGTTAAAATGTCTCAGAAATTCAAATTACCAACCGGAAATAATTGGAGACCAACACTTATACCAGTTTTACCACAATCTAAAACATCCCCACTTAAAGGAGGTGCTGCAAATCGTGATAAACGCGTGACTGGACTAGTACAAGTTATATCTGGTGGTAAACCTTATCATATATCACTACAAGATTATAACAGAATGTGTTCCATTAAAAAAACTCTCGAAATGAGGCATAAAGCTATGACTGCAGTCGAATCAAAACTAAAACAATCAGAAAACGAATCTGCAAGTAACTCGATTCTGAAACCAGTTGTACCGCGAAAACAAAAATCAACAGCTACGTCGACGATAGTAAATAAAGCGCATTTGAATACTGTCGTTAAAGAAATTACAGCTGAATCAGCTAAACATACCACAGAACGATTGAAAGATTTGTCTGCAACTGATGCAAAAAATAACCCGGCCAAATCGGTGATGATTTTACCGAAAATTCCGAAATCATTAACTGTTATCCCACAAACAGTTCCTCGCAAACCTTTTCCACCGTCAAGTCCTACACTGTCAATACTATCAGCGAAGCCATCTACAAGTAAGTCATGATTGTTCTTGATCATTTCATTCAAGTGCCTCCACTTTTCACACGTAGCTAACTTACCTTAGCACAGTGAAATAAAAACATAATTCATTTGTGAAATATATTATTATTAAACGTAAAATATTTAACGTCGTTAAACATTTTCACATATAAAAATATTAGAGTAATATTTTTTTACGTTTCGGCTATATACAGATGGTTACAATAACAAAATAGTCCTTAGAATTGACGGGTTTATTTTATACGATTTAAATATATGGTGACCAGTAAGATTTTACAAGGCAAATGTAAATGAAAAATTGTTTTTCACAATTTATGGATGATTAAATGTATTTAAAATCATTTTGAAATTTGCGTCACGCAACTAAAAATAGTTAAAAGTACACATTTTTGTTTTTGTAATAATGAAAATTATCGCATAATATTTATGGACTACAAAGTGATGACATCTAAATTGTGGGAAAATCATGCCTCATGTTTGTCCCACCTATATGAAATTCATACCAGTCAAATATCTCTTATGAACATGATAAACGTACAAATTGATCACTTAGATGAACTCCAGAAGAAATCATTTTTTTTTTGTGACCATTCATATTATCGCGCACTTTTATAGTACATTGCGTAAACTGTTGTCGGATATTCATAATAACAAAACATCAATATATGGTTTTATTATCACAAAATGCCTATTTTTTCGTTGCACAAGGAATATCTAGAAATTATTTTAAATACATTTTATACAGCTTATTAGGCCACTAAATAATTATAATATGTAATATTAAGCCGTTAAATTCTACGATTATTTTGTAAACATTCTGTATGTACATTATACATATATTCAGATATACACTGTTTTCAAGTTGTACATATGTAAATTATACATTATTATTATTATTATTAAATTTGTACCTATTAGAAAAGTTAATCATCTCTTTATAAAGATAAGTAATAACTGAAGTAACGTCTAAAACAATTTTTTTATTTATTTGAAAATAGCAACTATATTATATATAAATATTTTTTAATTATACTAATGTTTTGCCCTCTCGTAGAAGAAATACAGTATCAATATCGAATTTCATGTCCTAGTTAATTGTTTTTGTTATATGGCATAATAAAATTTATATGAGTTGAACGTAAATGTATGTAGACATTTTAATAACTATGAAAGTGGCAATAATTTATATCATCCTTGTTTGGCTGGTTACAAAAAGTTATTTTTTTAAATGTTATGTAAATATTCTTCAAATGTTAAATAAAATTCATTAAAATTGCAAAATGGTACTTTATATTTATCAATTTTAATTACGTTTGCTGGAATCTCACGATATTGGTGACATTATTTATATACAATTAAAGCCAAACGAATTGTTTTATATGCAAGCGAACGTGAGTATAAGTTGAAAATGCAAAACGTGACGATTATATTTTATTTTGCAACTGTCTTAGTATAAATATAGAGTTATGATGACATTACTGCCGCCACCAATATTGTCAATTCAGTATAATAATAGTTTCAGTATGCACTTTTATATACTTTAGTACCCCTGCCAGTCAAAAAATGAGCTATCACGGTATTCGGTGCATCCTGAAACTAAAAATAAATAATGTAAACGAACATAACGTTTAACATGTAAAACCAGATCACATTACAGAATTTTAACTTTCGTTACTTATATAACATTGATTATTTGATGTAATTTTTCATTTTTCTCTAAACATCAACATTTTATTACATTTAATTCTTGAATTTTATGGCTGTACGTCACTTTGTGAAACTGCATAATTTAAACAAGGATATATTATAATATTACGCAGTTGTAAATAAAGTTTAATGCAAATTAAAACAGTGTAATCTTTTAATATATCCTTGTGTATTTTTATTTCTTAAAATGTTAGTTTTTCTTTTCGCGAAATAAAAATGAAAGCAACTTTTTAAATATGCTAAACATTTTTAAATTCATCAAATCAGTTGGTTTTTAATTTCTTGAATTTGAATATTGTTTAGCTGGATTCATACGGCAATTTCAGATGCTTTTAGTAAAATATTTTAAAGCGATTTATCTAATACATTTGAAATGTTTGAGATAAATGAGGTACCATGTAATGTTTTTATATAATCAAACAGATTGGGCCGGATTAAAGGTGGCAGGTTTCATGCATCAGGACGCGCTATAATATGAACGTGGAACGCTAGGATTTCTGGCTTTTTTTCTGTTATCTTGGTACTTATCTGTCTTTTAAAAATACCTATACTTATACATCTCACGTTTCGTAAAACGTCATTCAGTCAGCACGTTACATACATTTTTTTCAATATTTAAACTTAAATATTTTCTGCGATTTACATGTCAAATGCGTATCTCCTGAGTTTCGTAGCAAACATAGTAAGTTAAAGACGTGTTTAATGAAAATATACATATATTTGGTATCATTTTGTCAACTTTAAATTAAATTTGAATACACGGTCCTTTGGCCTTATAAGATGAAACTGCATTATATTTTGCAAACTATAAAATAATCGTTTACCAGAACAATTTTATTAATATTTCAAATAATTATTAACTGTTGACATTGGTTAAATATAAACCTTTATAATTTATTTTCTATATACCAATCTGTCGATTTTCCTTTGAAGAAATTATTAAAAATTAATAGATTTATATACGTTATTTCTATATCGCAAAGGAAAATGCTATTTCCAACCAAGTTTTCATATAAATATGTATGATCAGATGTTATTGATTTTCTTTGAGGAATGAACCTGGCAATTTGTTATCTAAACTTATACATTAAATTATTCAAAAGGTGGCCCAACTTACAGGTGTTGAATACGGTCACTCTATTTAATGTGAACCTAGAAACAATAAGGCTGAAGTATAAATTTGTTATTGCTACAAATTATAAAATTATAAGTTACATATTATGTAGATAACCCAAAGATAATTAACATAGAATATTAATTTTATTATTCTGTAATAATGAGTTTTATTTCAACTTATACATTTCCTATCCCAAATATATACACGTATATTATAAAACATGCATATTTAATATAAATACATTTACAAACATTACAGTGTCTTGCACTGGACCTTCTTATACGTAGTTGGTATATTTTGTGTAGCTAAAAGGATTAAAATATTCGTCATATTTAAACAAATACTGCAAATATATTTACATTATTTGGAGGAAGTAAACCTGGGATGTGTGCTGGAACCGAGTTACACAACAATAACTAGAAATTGTGTTAGTATTTTGAGTTTAAAAACACCACTCACATGATAATAAACAACATTTAAAAAATAGTAATAGATACTTCCAAAATATTTATTATTCCAAAATAAAATACAGATATTTTTGATATACTGAATTTTAACAACATAACAAATACTCGACAAATATTTTTTCAACACGTAAAGAAAATAAAAGCGTATTCTACACATTGCATTTCGTTATTAACGAACACTGAGATAATACTGACTTGTGAACATTTTATTTTGCATTAATTCAATAACAAAATATATTTATGAATGTAAATATCAGTTATAACAAAAAAAAATACTATTCGGTAGATACATTTTGATCAAAATATTGACTTATGTAAAAAAATAACAAAAACTATATAATTTATTTTAAATATCAGTATTATTTGCCTCATTGTCGCTTTCAGATTCTGAGCTTATTTCAATTTTACTTTGGTTGATAATAGCTTTAAATCGTGATTCGTAAATATTAATGACTGGATTCTCAAGAACATCAGGTTCTAATTGCTTCAATGCATCTAGTTTCATCGTAATTGTATTATATAAATCGGAATTATTACTTCGTTTGGCTAATTCCGCTGCCATTTCTAAAGATTCAACGTCTGGTCGTTTATTGAGCAATTCACCAGCTTCAGACAACTTATTCAATTTGATATAGCTAAAACGAACAATACAATTCAAATATTGATAATGGAAAAAATTATCATGATTATACAGTAGTGTATTAAAATCCGAACACTCATTAATATTCAGGCTTCCCAAACTTTTTAAAAATATTTATTTAATGTAAAAAAAAACTCTATTTCAAAGTCTTTGTAAGGCAAATTGTAATATTTTTATAGGTTTGTTCGTTTGTCATAGACTTTCTACTTGATGTCAGTTTTTCTAACAAACATGTGTAGACACAGCGTCTACACATGTTTGATAGAAAAACTGATGTCAAAATAAACGTAATTTTTTCCATCCACAATACTATACAAAAACTGTATACAAGGGCGAAATTTCTCAAGTCACTTCGAAATAATGATAATAGAAAATATTTAGTGTAAATAATATAAAATAACGATTATTTTATTTATTTTAATCAGCTACTGTTAACGGTTAGATCAAAGCTAACTGAAGATATAATATATAAATTAATGTAATATCACACCGAGTTCATTACATAAAAAAAAATTAAAGACAGCAAATTTGTAGGAATTTGGACCCCATAAAATACAATAATACTAACCATTGTGCAGCAATTTCATAATTCCCAACCTTTGTGGAATATTGAGCCCATTTTTCTAAGATGGAATCTATAATTGAGTCGCCTGGAAGCTTACATTGGGTTAATGAAATTGCTTCACGATATAAGTTTGAATTGCATAAAGCATCTATCGCATTATGAACTTTATGGCAAGCTAAAAAGTATGAGGATGCTAACATGCCGTTTCCATCTTCTACTAGCTTTTCTGCGTAAGACAAACATAACTCCGACCATAACCTAACAAAAAAATCCACATTACATATTTTTTATCGCTAAGCTGAAACAAAAAATGTTTGCAGTGTTCTGCACTGGACTTGTTTATACGTATAGATAGTTATATCTGTTTAATAGAACGAACACTAAAATAAAATAAATATATTTATTTTATTTAAGAAGAATAAATAAAACTATAAAACAACGGATTGCAAGAATTTTCTTTTATATGCAATTACTACTTACTTATGTGAAACCATGGGCGCCATGCTAATAACCCAAGGGTTAAGAACGTTGGACTTAACAGCTTGTTGTATGGATTCCGCCAAATCGCCTTTCCACAAGGCTAAATGGTGACTCATTTCCCACCGTTTTTTACTCATATGAGATTGTTCTACATAAAAAAATAAATATAATACAACGCCAATTAAAATTTCATGAAGTAATAGAATTAAACGTTTTGCGATCTGATGCCATATGAGATACTTGCTTTTGCTTATGAAAACAGATGAAATTGCCAAATGTTATTTTATTTTTACAATTTTTTTAGTTTTTAAAAGATAATCCTAGTTTAAATAATTTAATTTTTTTGATCAACTCTTAATTTTAACCATCTTAACTCATGATATTAACCATGGTCTATTCCTGATCACATAACGAACATTTTACTCGCATGCAACAGAATTGTATAGCATCTGTCTTAAATGCAAGCTACTTTGCAAAGTGGCGTAACGATTTGGTAATTTCATATTAAAAATATTCATAATAAAATTAATAAAACACTGATTTTATAACCAATATACGTCACAATGAAATATTTACATATATACATAACATCAGGCATATTCCCATCATATGGGGTGACAAAAAATCCTTTACATTCATTCTCATTTTGACAATCTTTCGCCATTCAACTCTATCTTTACAAAATTCATTAGATTCTTCATACATGCTCTTCTATTTCGCTTGCTTACAACTTTTCTTTCGCGCAACTCATTCTCAATCATATTTATCCACTTATTCCGTGGACGACCGCATTCTCACACCGTTCATCTTGCCCACGTAAATATTTTTTGGAATAGACCATAAGATCCAAAACTGAATAATTTTTAATCAATATTTAAAGTAGTTCTAAAATAATGTCTTTTCATCTGGCTGCAGTTCGTAAAGCCCGATTTACACCAAATAAAATTTTATCAATTTCTTTGTGCATAAAATTGCATATGCCACTTCTTGCGCAAGAAAATTGATACAATCTTTCATAGTTTAAAAGACCTTAACAAAAAGTTATATGCTACTTCTTGATACAACGTATCAGTCTAAAAAAACCTTAATACAAATTACTGTATGTTCTTAATGCGGAAACAGAACTTACGTTCGTAGTTTAGAAGTGAAATTATATCTTCGCGAGATCCAAATAATTGAGTTACGTCAAATGATTTAGAAGAATCTATGCTGATTTTATCTTTTTCTATGAGTGAGTCATCATTTTCAGTTGCATCAATTACATTGGACGCAACACTTTGATCTTTCTCAGCAAGAGACACATCGCCACCATTTGATGCGGATTCTAATTTTTCAAGTAATTTTCTACAAGTTTGAATTGCAAAACCTATTTCTGGATTTTGTAATCTTGAAACCGATGGAAGGGCGTAAAAAGCTGTATTCTTCTTGTCTTCCATCAATGGACATGCATCTTTATCTACAACGATTTGACTAGGTTCTTGGTTAGGATTTTTCGGGGATTTTTTCTTTTTAATTTCATCTATAAATAGATTTTAAAAATACGCAAATTTAAGAATGACAATTTGAAGTCATTGACAAAGCATACCTGTTGCGAGAGGTACTGGTGGATTTTTAGTTATACGCCAAATTCTTATTGCGCAATCTTTACCACCTGTTAATATTAAATCAGCATCTAATGGACTCCACATAGCACAATTAATTGAATGTTTCTGGCCACCGTGTCCTTTAAATGTCGAAAGCAATGTTTGAGAATGTACATCCCACACCTAAAATGTTGTTAAAAGTAAAATATTAAAATACTTACAAAGGCAAATTCTTCCTGCAACTTACATTTGCCGTAATATATAAACACATGCATATTAACAAGAAAATATTAATAAAAAATATACCATAGCTGCACCATCTTCGCCAATTGAAACTAATCTTCCGCTAATATGAGGACACCATGATAAATATTTAACACATGACGTATGTCCTCTCAAAGAAGCAATGACCTTGGCATCATTTTCTAAATGATTAAAAAAAACATGTTATAATTCATGATTGAATGTTCAACTCAGTGTTGTGGTGGATTTTAGGTAAGGGATGAAAATGAAGATCATCTTTTATTCACAACGTTCAAATTTCATAAACGAAATAAAATCGCTGACCGGTTTTGACCAATACATCTTGAGGGTAACCGGGGTGAACTATATAAGCTGTAAAATGTAGCTTTCAGCTTATATAATTCACCCCGGTCACAATGAAGATGACCAATATATTGGTCAAAACCAGTCGGCGATTTATTTCAATTAAGAGATAAAATTTTGAAAGTTGTAGATAAAAGACGATTTTCATTTTCATCCCTTACCTAGTTAATAATTCAATTTATGCCAACTTTTAACTAAACAAACCTGTCTTATTTCCATCAGAACATCTATATACGACAATCACAGGTTCGTTGGTCGAAACAGCTAAGTCGTTTGCATATAAGGAAACACCAGAATCTGCTACTGTAGATATCGGATGCCAGGCAACACATTGGATACTTTTATTTTGCATATACAATGTTTGGATCGAAACAAAATCTTTTGTAAGTACTTTGACATGACCCTCTTTAGTGCCGATGGCTAAGAGTGAAAAGTCTGTTTTCCAAGCAAACGTTTGCACTTTACAATCTCCTACTGGTAATTTAAATGGATCTAAAATAAATAAGAATGTATTAGCAACTAGTAAATATTTTTATAGAACGAAAGTAGCATTTATGGCTGATTTTCCATATAAAAGTATATACATATACTAATTATTAGCCTAACACTGAAGGGGGAAAAAGCTCATGATTAAACAAACATAAATGATTATCTTTTGTCTCTAGAAACAAGTAATAAATAATTTCCAAAATTTACATTAACTTAAATTATATCGTTTTCATAAGTAACAAAATAACCACAAAACCATGAAACAAACAATCGTACTTGAAAAAGAAAATAATGATCCGTCTGCTTCTGCTTTTTGGAAATATGCGCAGATATTTAGCCGCTTTTAGATGTTTTTCCTTTCATAATACATTCATGCCGTACATTTACCAATATAAACGTATCCAACACGAACAATGTAAATTAGTAGTTCAAAATATTAAATTACAACCGTCATTAAATAAGAGTGGATATAAATAAATAGCCACGCGATATGAATACCTTAACTTATTTAAATTGAACTGCGCGAAAGCATTTTTATGAGTGAACTATCTGTACATTTGAAATTCGAACTTACCACCTGTCGGTTTGCCAGAATTGTGTACTGTGAATTCTCCCTTTGAACATGAATATAATCCATTAATTTCATCTGTTTTTTCTGGCAATGGACCCCATTGAATTCTATATACTTGATCCATATGATAATAACTATAAAGTACGGGTGCTTTGGACATGTTATTTAAGTCGAATTCTCCTAACTAAAAAAAAATTATATTATATAGAATTCTAGAAACTATTAATCACTGATGAACTAAACATACTTGTCCTTCCGTAGTTGCAAAAGCTAAACAATTATCTTTTACAGGATGCCAATCTAAAAATGTAACTTTACTTTTAATTTTGTCGCACAGACACCTCATGTTTATAGAATTGCTTTTACAAGAACTTAGTTCCCAAACGCGTATTGAAGAATCTCCGATTCCCACTGCGACTCTGAAATCATAAAACTTATTATATCTCGCAGGCGAACAACCAGTACAACAAACAAAAGATTCGTAATTCTTATTATAATGAGATGCATTTTTAGCCGAATCTGTGTATATAACACGTAGTACAGTAATGCTATAATTTTGTCAAGGTAATATGTGGTTCTGAATTAAAATAGATCATCGAGCTAGGAACATAAAGAGAGACCATAAAGTGTTATTTTCGAACAAGAAAGTAATGTATGGTGGACACGGACATTATGTCCAATGTTTAAGTAGTAGGGATATAAAACTTCGATAAAATGATGCGACCAACGATGTTCAAACCACTTTTTATTTATTAACGTTGTTCATTATGAAGTAACAATACCACGTCACCAAGAAATACTTATTTTCATTTCATCAAAAATGTATGATCGGACTTAACATAATGAAAATAGCTATTACCTAGTAGGATCTAATGGAGATCCAGCCAAATGCATAATATATCCTCCCATTGTTGAAATTGATGCATGCAGTACTCTTCTTTTCCCTAAGTCACTGCATATTAACCATCTATCTTGTGACATGGTCCATATACTTATATCTTCAATATAATTATGAGAGGTAAATATCTCGTCATATGAATATATATAGTATGGTGATGCAATAACGAAAACATTGCGTCTGTGATCTGCATGTATAAATCGGGGAGTATATGTTAACTTTTTATGCAGTTTTCTGTAAAAAATATTTATCAATTAATTTAAAATTCGTTCATTTGGTTTCTCACAAATATATTTACTTCTTTGGTTCACTATTGGGAATTAAGTTCCATGCATATATGTCATTTCTGGAAGATGATGATATTAAAACATCTGGTTGGACCCAGCATAACGATATCCAATTGTTTCGTTTGTCATTATTATTTGAGCGAGCTGAAGATTTTTGTCGAGTTGGAAGCTTAGGCAATGTTAATTGCAGTCTACCATCTGTAGCTGCGCGCCATATACAGATTATTCTAAAACAAATATATGGTTCAAATAATAGAAACATCAAGCACTTTCAGAGTCTAATAAAGGCATATTATACCACTGCATTTTAGCTATTAGCAAACGAAAAATAAATGATATTATGTATATTGATATTTACCCTGATTTACAAGCTGTAGCCAGCAAATATTCGGTTGTGGGACCTTCAGAAATAAATCTGCTTTCTGCCTTTTCAAAATCCTCACTACTTGAGTCTGTCTCTTTGCTATAGATACCAACCCTAACCTTCTTTAACATTTCTTTCATCGTCTGCTTGCCATCATTTTCTGTGTCAACACTCTCCAAATCTTCCATATTGGATGTATTATATTTTTCTTGGATCTCTGTCAACACAGCATCAGGTACCTCTAGCATATCAGCTTGTATGTTGTCTATGATTTCAATCTCATTATTAAGTTTTAGGAAACCTAAGTCAGTCTGTTTTTCTTCAACATTCTTTAACCTTTCGATACCACACATATATTTATCTAAATCTACTTCACCTATAACACTAGTTTTAAACTTATCAGGAACGTCAATTTCATAATTATCTTTGAGTAAAACTTCTTTCTTTACATCACAATTATTGTCATCCAAAAAAGCTTCAGCCATCTCCATAACGCGGGTTTTTAACGAATTAGTATTTTGTTCATCTATTACTATTTCCGTTGAAATTTCCCTAAATTGTTCGTTTCTACAAATATTTCTTTCTAGTAGATTTTCTACCAAATCTTTACTCTCCATAATATTTGTAGTTATAATTTCTGTATCAGTAACTTCGTCTGCTATTTCCATATTCTGAGTAGGTTTTATTTCCTTGTCAGTAGCTTCATCTTCTTTGTCTATTATACAATAATTAGGGTCAATATGTATGTTAGCAAGTGCATCTTGTAGCTGAATAGTATCAATTTGGATATTAGCAGGTTTATCTTTCATCTCCATAGCAATAGGACATTTATTTTTAAAATCAGCGTGATCGTCTGGTATATCTATAACATTGCATAGTTTTGTTTGTATGTTAGATTTGTTTGTAAGTTTAGCAGCTTGAATATGTATGTTAGTAAGTTCTTCTGGAGTATAGTTAGTAGATTTATTATTTCGAGTGTCTGTACTTTCAGAAGATAACATCCCTGAAAAATTATATATTTAAAAAAAAAAGTATTTGAATTTGTGGTATTTTAACATTAAACTTTATTTTGAAATCAATACATTTACAAATGCGAGTTAAAATACCCAATATGTAAATATTTTCAAGGATGTTGTATGTTAAATTATGTCATACAGTATTAACTAAAATTCATTCATACGCACCATATCAAAAAAAGTTCAAACAGAAGTTCATAATTTACATTTCATTAAAATTTCTAGTTATGGCAATAATTAATAAAAGTATAAGATATTTTTTAACTATATGAAAAAGGTTAATCCAATTAAGCCGTTATCATGAGCAACGTTTCTTAAAATTACTATTATGAAAATCGCAGTTTCTTCTTAAAACCACCGTTCTAAGGATTTTAAAAATATTTTTTATTAAAATATAGTATAACATAACACGAATATTAATATAAATTAAATTTGAAAATTTTGTACCAGAATATTTAGTATATAAATAATATTATTGCCTGTTTTAGACCTACAAACATTTGTTGAGATTATAGAATACTTTGTGTTGTTTTGAATATCGATTGTTATGAGAACGGCTACTTTTGAAAAGTTGTTTTGTAAAACAGATTTAAGAAACAACTGTTTCAAAACGGTAGCTATAAGAAACACCGACTATGAGAACTTCTATTATAAGAGTGGTTGTTTTGAGAACGGATCCACTGATATAAAAACATAATATATACATTATTTTGGCATTTTTGTATGTATATCAAAGATTACCAATACTCAAACATATCTTAATATACTATAGTCATATGTTAGAAAAGTATAGCAGTGTTATTGGTATAAAATACCAATATTTATACATCAAGTATAAAATACTAGAATAATATAGATACATCCTAAAGTTAAATTATATATAAACAAATATTATACCTGAGGCGTTATTTTCGGCATGTTCATTGCTTAAAGAAGTTTTACTACCTTCAGAATCATCTCTTTTCATAAAATCAGTTGGTGAAATATCATTTGATTTTCTCGCCATACAAGTTTTCATGGCTATATATGGATCGAAAATATTAAATGGCGTTGGACACCAAGCCATTGAAGTTATATCAGATTCATTTGCACGAAATTTGTACAAAATCGTCCCTTCTTCTGTAAAATAAATAAATATATACAAATAATTATCAAATTATTTTAGGTTTTAAAAATTGTTTTGCAAAGATATTCAGACAAAGTTACTATAATTAAAGCTTCACAACAATCAAAATACTTAGATGTTTCCTGCAAAAAAAGAAAAAGGTTCGTTTACAAGCAGTTCGTCAAGGATTAAATTCTCACACACTTAATCCTTAAACAGCCGATTGTTTGGTAGTGTTTGACGAACTTCTCTGCCATCGGAAATTAATATTTTTGAAAAACTTGATATAAATCGAGATATATATATACATATATATATATATATATATATATATATATATATATATATATATATATATTCTTTTGCTTCATTCTGTTTAATTAAGTTCATACACGCCATTCTATTCCGCTTGCTTACAATTTTTCTTTTGTACTCATATTTTACCACTTACTCCGGGATGACCCTGCATTCTCACACCATTCATTTCGTCCACGTCAATTTAATTTTGTTCACTTCTATCTTTAAGTGATATTTTGTTACTGCGCAAACCTTTTTTGTCAAGATTTTTTCACTTGTAAATATTTAATGCCGTAATGTTCAACGTTTTAGTTTCTTATTTTATGATGATTAAAATTGGCATTACACATAAATCACTCATGGTTTTCCGCTTGACAAGATTGTAAGTTTTACATACTGGTACTATTATTGGCTTTCATTATTATAAAAAAAAAGTATAATAATCGTCATTATTGTCGGATATTCGCTGGCAATTTTCATAGTACATATATATATATATATATATATATATATATATAAATATATATATATATATATATATATATATATTATATATATATATATATATATGAATAGTCTGTAGAAACTAACAAGTAAATATTTATCAATTCAGAATTATACTTACTTCTCAAGTCTGCAAGTACGACTAATCCATTATTTAGTCCAAATGCCGTTAGCCATGGAGCATGTGGACATGTCGCTATACCTTTAACAATGACTTTTCCAGTTATCAGATTTGGTATAACAACTAAAGTATTTGTTGATAGACGCCATACTATAATGTTGAAATTTTCGCTTACACTAATTACTCGGTCGCTAGCTAACGATACACCCACAAGGATATCGGAAGTATTCTATAACAATATAAATAAGTTTTAAGTATTCCACATGCGCCTGAGTTTATCGATATAAATAGTTTATGAAAAATACAAATTTCCTATTCGGTTTATGAATGATGCTTATATTGATGGTTATAGTCTTATAGTTATTACTAACTAGTGGTTAGGAAAAATGTATTTTATGAACTTGACACACCGGTAATATTACTAATTACCCAACGCACGAAATATATCATGACATTACCCATAAAATGCAAATGATTATTTTGAAGAAATTTATTATTGTCCATATAAATAATTCGTTACAAACCACATAGACAAGATTATCATTTTGAAATTGTTTACCTTGCAGATTCAGAGATATACATTTTTATATTTAGATGCTTAGGGAACGTGATTTCATGAACCCATATAAAATATCAAATGTACCCAGCATTTTTATTTTTTATGCCATGTGTTAATATGTGTGACCAAAATACGAAACACAGCGAAAATAACGGCAACATTTTATCTATTGGCAACAATGATACTCAGAAAATTCAAAAATTCGGTTACACATTTCAAATGTGAACACTAATGCAAAATAATTTTATTCATTTCTTTTCCTCCAAAGTAAAAGTATGTATCTTGGAAATTTCAAAATTTGCTAACATCGATATACCCAATTTTTATGTGTAATTTTACCTCATGTCCTTTATGCGAATCTTTTAAAATGTATGTATTTAAATCCCATAGTTTCACAACTTGATCTTCACCAATAGATGCGAGCAGTTTTTCAGGATTGTTCCATTTCTCATTGTTAGGAGACACAGAAATAATTCTAAAAACAAGAGCTAAAATGTAATACAAGGTAAATTCTATGCTATCATTTTTAATAAAACAAATTTACATATTTGTTTAGTTATACTTTTCCAGAAGTTTACTATTATACCTAAAAAAAAGAAGGTCTAACTTGTAAAAATGTATCTAATTTATTTTATAATTAGTTTAAAAACGATCATTTAAAATCCGTACAACTAAACGAGTGATTTGTGTTACCTATTATTATGTGCGGAATGTATTATTTTAATATCTCCAACTTCAGCATTCTCATTAGGATTGATTATAACAATATCTTTGCGGGATCCATATATAACAGTATTATCACTCGTACAAACAAATACTGAATTGTTGTACCAGTTTGGTGACGGAGGAACAATCAACTCATTCATTTTGAAAAGATATCTAATGAATAGTTACCTAAAAGTCAAAATAAAGTAATAAGTAAAAAATTCAATTGATAAAGCTGTAGGCACTTGGTGAAACATGGTTAATAAAATAATAATTTAAACACTTGGTAATTTTGTTTCACAAATTTGTGAAACAAAATTACCAAGTGTTTAAATTATTATTTTAATAAGTAAAAATACACACAACACATTAAAAGCATTTTAATCAACTAAATATTAAATTGGACTGGTGTGTTTTTCTCGACTGGGTATATATAAAGGAAATAATAGAATTCTAGGGAAAATAGCAGTCGTTTTTTAATAATAATTTATTCGCTCAACGTTTCGGCATCCCTTATGCCTTCATTAAAATTCATCACAGCCAAGTTACTATTTGCGTCAATATTATAAAATTACAATTTTTTTTGTAATTTTATAATATTGACGCAAATAGTAACTTGGCTGTGATGAATTTTAATCTTGAACTCATCCATATACATCAAATTTTTTTTTTAATTTTTAAATATTGACTATTCAAACTCCTGATGAAGGCATAAGGGATGCCGAAACGTTGAGAGAATAAATTATTATTAAAAAACGACTGCTATTTTCCCAAGAATTCTATTATTTCCTTTAAATATTAAATGACATAAGTTTATTTTTCTCCACTCTGGTTAGTAACAACTAATACATATCTTAAAGGTTTTTACAACTTATAGTTTTAATTCGTTTTGAAAGAACTTTATCAACATATAAAACAAGCATTGGCTTCGCCAATGTTCAGAGTTCGCCTTCGGCGAGCTGTTTAGCATTGGCTGTGCCAATATCTAAAGTTTGGCATGGCGAGTTTCTGAATAAATAAACAATATTTGTGCTATAATTAAAATTATCAAAGTAACAATCAAATCCACAATGACAATATAACGCAATCAGTCAAAGATATCTATTTTATATCTTGAATATTATAAACAGTACATTTTCGGCGAGATGTTTAGTATTGGCTGTCAATCAAAGATATCTTTATTCATACCTTGGTTATTATAAAAAGTATACTCAGTGAGCTGTTGCCTAAACTTTGGCATGTCGAATATAAATAACTATTATTAACAAAATCGAAGTAATAATCAAATCAACAACGATATAGTAATCAATCTAAAATATCAACTGTCATATTTTTTTTACGGTTTTCAGATATAACTTGAATTAACATTAAATACATCAATTTTTTTTAAATTTTACGTACATTTTTATGGTATAATTAATATTTTTTATAAGTGCTATAATTAATAAAATTATTGTTCTTTATGTTTTTACGACTTTCTGTTATAATCTGAAAAATGTTTAAATACATCAAATAATTTGGAATTTTACGTAATTTTTTTGGTATAATTAATATTTTTATAAGTGCTTTTTAAGGTGTATTTTTTTTGCGGGCCCAATATCTCTTGAAGTACGGCTCTGATTGGATTTAATTTACGACTGGGTGCAGTTGGGCACCTACACAATATATGTGCCAAATTTGGTTGAAATCGGCTTGGTACTTTCAGAGAAGTGGAGGCAAAATTTGATCTTATGACTAGCGAGCGACCAACATGTTATCAAGTATATGACATATTTACATTTTCGGAATTAGGGCGATAAATGACGAACTTTTTGTTAAGGACATTTTTTCAATCCGAGAATGTTACACACAAATTATGCAGGATATTTTGTTCAATGAATATACGAACAATGTATTTCAAAATGCAGTAAGATACACATTTTATAATCAGAGTATTTTTCGTTAAAATGATTAGAGAATTTGAGTACATAGCCATCATTAAACGGTATGAAACATTAATTAAGCAGACTACAAATACAGAAATATGTTTGTAGTTATTAATTGGAAAGAATAAAAGACAGGTTATGAAAACTATCGGCAAAAAAGTAAAAAATGCGTAGTATCTTTGATATTACTTACTATTATTATGTTTGTATAATTAATAAAGCACTGAATATATATAAGAAACAGAATAACCAGTAATTGAAAAACTTATTCTATAAAAAATACAAAATTGTACAATTAAAAAGCATTTCTGATTTTTGTACAACTTGGATTATGTTGGTTTAATTCAGTCGATTCATCCAAAATTCAATGCTGCATGCTTCCACTTGCTAGATCTAAAACTTTAGCTTGGTCCAGCTTGGTCTAAAACAGATCGAAGCCAAACTAATGGTAGCTCTCTTGGACATTAGAGCTATGACGTTCGCGAACGATTCGTTCT
>JADQWA010000673.1:0-11772 GCA_018344505.1 Nebria ingens riversi
TTCTATGTTGATATTACAGGACACCTGAATGTTTTAAATGAAGCCTTACAATAGCAAAATCAAAATGTGACACAATTATATGGATATATTAAAGCTTTTAAAAGGAAACTGATTCTGTGGCAATCCCACATAGAAACAAATAATCTTTTCCATTTTCCAGCATTATCTAATTATCGTGACAAATAT
Source organism: Nebria ingens riversi (assembly GCA_018344505.1). NCBI lineage: Eukaryota > Metazoa > Arthropoda > Insecta > Coleoptera > Carabidae > Nebria > Nebria ingens. The sequence continues at coordinate 187 of JADQWA010000673.1, forward strand.
AATCCTCAAATTTTTGTTCAAAAAATCTAAGATCTTTATTCAGAATTTGAAGAACGCTTTCAAGATTTCGATAAGAAAAGTATTTATTTTCATTTATTTAATTCGCCCTTTTCCATCACTGAAATCGAAACTATTCCAGAAAAGTGTCAAATGGAATTTTGGATTTCAAAGAGAGGGCAGATTTAAGAGAAACATTTAATTTGACACCTTTGCACGAGTTTTATAAAAATCTGCCGGCTGAAGAATTTCCGAATTTAGTTGATAATGCGAAGTATATTTACTCCTTATTTGGCTCAACATATCGATGTGAACAGCTATTCTCCAAGATGAAGTATCTAAAATCGAAGTACAGAACTTCCATAACTGATACGGGTTTGGAAAACAACTTGCGTTTAAGCACTACACAAATCGAACCGGACATTGAATTGCTATCAAAATCTACACAGCACCAGAAGTCGCATTAATTAAAATTTGTTTTCATTTATATTTACTGTTTTGTGATTAATACTTACTTTTTCTCATTTCTTTGTAATTTTTTATAAATGATAAGAGAAATAAATATAGTACTTAATTAACTTTGTTTTATTATTGGTTTTATATTTTCAGAAAAAAATACAAGTAACAAAAATATGTCCATTAACTACTAAGGCCCACGGACGAAACGTAAATCTTATTCTGGCCCCTGTTATACAAAAGGTTGCCCACCTTTGATCTAGATCAGTGATTCCCAAAGTGGTCTATATCGACCCCCAGGGCTCTATGACAACCTGCAAGGGGTGTACGTCAGCGAAAAAAAAAAATTTGGGGGCCCATGAAGTGAAAATGGGGGTCCACGATAGTGGATCTCAACATACACTGATAGTACCTATTTACTTATATTATACTATCTTATAATATAAAGACATATACATTATTTATAAAAGTACCTATAAAGTAAAAAATTTATTATTTATATGTTTATAAAATTGTGTAAGTTGTAGGATGTAGGCATTCGCTTTGTGGTCGCAATACATTTTGAACTTGTAAAAACCTGCACATAATGATATACCAGTATCATCTTGTTACAAGCATACGCGCAGTAAAAATTCTTGTCAATTTATGTCTCAGAGCTTCGCGAACTTGCACTGACTTGTTCAATTCGTCACTCTATAAATACGAATGTGAGACAAATACGTTTATTCGTTTCCTGAATCTTGAAAAGGAAAGTGCTAAGAAAATATTTAAAAAAATATAAACTGGTAGTTTATCACACAAATTATAGTGAATCAGTGTTATTTTGTTTGAGAGTGCCGGAGAAACGTAAGTACATTATTTTTTATTAAATTTTAGTTTTGTATTCGTACTTAGCAAAGATAGATAAATTACGCCTATCATGACTTCAGTTATTAGTAGTTTAATATTCAAATCATGCAAAATTATACGAGTACTCCTCAATAGTTTCTTTTTCAAAGTTTTAGCAATCGGTATTATAATTACAGTGCAATCTCCGTAATCCGAACTAATTGCTACAAGGAGATGTTCGGATTACCGAAAACTTCGGATTATGAATGTTTTCGGAAAAATCTAAAAAGAGACAACTGTAGATACATATTACGTATGTATTTTATTATTAACATACAATATGTTACCACTTTGAAAGATAAATTAAGAAAATAAGAAATCCACAACTGTACAGCTGCGTGTTTTTTGAAGAATTTCCAATACACACTCTCATTTTTTTTTTTTTTTCATAGAATTTAAATGTTTACATATAGGAAACATATTAAAAAAATATATATACTGGAATTAAACTACATATTTTGGCCGGTCACATAAATAAATATGTATGTGCGTCAGTATTTACTTATTTACGACCTTGCTAGGCATTTATTATTCTTTTATAAATACATATATCTTACCAAATAACTTCACAAAAAAAGTAAAAAAATTGTACTTTTGTCCATTGGTCGTTACACTGGGGGCCAGTTCGGATTACTGGAATGTTCGGATTACGGAAGTTCGGATGATGGATATTGCACTGTACATACTTCTCTATATTAAAATTAAAATTTTGTATTATTGCTAAAGTGGAACCAGTGAATTGTTACACATGACAGTCGAATGTACGTAGAGATAAATCGCATATTAATTTGTTATTATTATTCGTTGTATAATATTTTATTTTAACATTTTTTGTCATGTTACTTTCTAATTTCCTTAAAGTTCCATCATACCAAAACCTTAGGTAACATTCATAACATTCCCCTTCTCACATTCATTTATAATGGCTGTACGCCTATGCCTGCCATAAAATCTAAGACCATACAATTTAAATTTGACTTTGATTTTTTAATATACAGCTGCTGGACTTCATGTCTTATATAAATAGATTAATTTTGCCCACAGATTATTGATGCCATGTCCGAATCTAAAAAGAAATGTAGACAGTACAGTGTTGATTATTTGAAGCTTGGCTTCATTCCATCATTGTCGGACAAACAATTGCCTATGTGCCTTTTATGCAACAAAGTTTTGGGCAATGACGCTATGAAACCATCTAAGCTGCAAGATCATCTGAGAAGATGCCACCCTGATAAAACGGATAAAGATTTGAAATACTTTCAAACACTCAAAGATAAACTTCAGAAGAGACCCACGCTGGACAGAATGTTCGCTTCGACGTCACAAAGAAACGATGATGGTTTGCGGGCGTCTTACAATATCTCGCTACTTATAGCAAAATCCGGAAAACCGCATACTATCGGAGAGAAGTTAATTTTCCCAGCCGTTGAAGAGGTTTTAAAAACTGTTTTACACAAACCTGCATCTGATATTAAAAGAATTCCCTTAAGCAACAATACTGTTGAAAGACGTATTGATGAAATGAGTTCTGATATTGAAAGCTTCTTGTGTAATTATTTGCAAACGACCCATGTCTCTATACAACTGGACGAGTCAACTTTACCTGGTAATGAAGCATTATTATTGGCATATGTTCGTTTTATTATGAATCAAGAAATCTACGAAGAACTGTTCTTCGCAAGAACTTTGACAACCGACACTAAAAGTCAATCAATATTTCATGTTTTGAAGGATTACTTCATTGAAATAAGCAATCCCTTTATCAAATATAATATCAGTAGCTACAGATGGAGCACCTGCCATGGTTGGACGTTTATCGTGGATTTATAAGCTATTTAAAAGAAAATGTGCCAGGGGTGTTAGCAATACATTGCGTCATCCATCGACAACATTTAGTTGCTAAAAATTTGAGTGTTAGATTGCATGAATCTCTTCAATTAGTCATTAATGCAGTAAACCGAATCCGAAGCAACGCGTTGAATACGCGGTTATTTGCGCAGTTGTGTGAAGAAAATGACGAACACTTTCATCAATTACTCCTTCACACTGAAGTAAGCTGGCTGTCGAAAGGCTTATGTTTGACAAGATTTTTTGCACTTTTTGAGACTATTTTAGAATATCTGGATACTAAAGATAAAATTTTTAAGGACAATTTAATGAAGTGGAGAACAGGCATCGCCTATTTAACAGATTCGTTTACAAAATTTAATATGGTTAATTTGCAGTTACAAGGCGACAGTCTAAATTTGATTAAAACAAAGTCCATCTTATCAGCGTTTCTTGCCAGAGTTAAACTAATGAAGCAAAATATTGGACGGGGCGAATTTTCCCAGTTCCCCAATTTGTCACAGACAAACTGCCAGGAAGACGACGTTTCAACCTACGTTCAACATTTAAATACCCTCTATTCAGCTTTTGAAACTAGGTTTGAGGATGTTTTGACTATGGTAATACCACCGTGGATAATGAACCCATATGGTGACATAGAAGAAACGAATGTCATAATACAAGAGGAACTGACTGAAATAAGTACAAACGAAGAACTTAAGGTTCAGTTTAAGCACGGATATCAGCACTTCTGGCTGCAAAAAAACATATCCGTTACTTATCTGGTATTATGGAATATAGCGAGGAAATTTTTAATTTCCTTTCCATCGTCATACCTAGTGGAAAGGGGGTTCAGCGCTGTTACCAATCTTCTAACGAAAAAAAGAAACAGACTGGACATCATTAGCCGAGGAGATTTAAGATTAAACCTTACAAAATTGACGCCAAATGTTGATAATTTATTATTAAAGCATCAAGTTCATCCTTCCCACTAAAAACATTTACTTATTGCTTAGTTTATTTTATGTTTATTTTATGTTACGTTTATTTTATATAACAGATACAAAATTTTATTTTGAGTAGTTTTAATTTAAATTCAATTAATATGTTTTTACTTTAAGTTTTTAACACTAAACTTCACTACAGCTAGAAATTTACAAAAAATCAATATCAGGTAAGTAGCGGGTCTACCAAAAACCGAAAAACATGGCAAGGGGTCTACGACACAAGAAAGTTTGGGAACCTCTGCTCTAGATGGTACTTCGTCATTCATATAAATCTGAACAAAATGAAGTTACTTGCGGCCACAGGCCGGTTAAAACGGGTTGCCCACCAATAGACGGACAAAAAAATAAAAGAAAATGTAACCAATGGTACTAATTACCCAACATCTCAAATGTATAACAGAAATATAAATAAATAAGGTTAACAATTTAACAATACTTTAAAATACATACTCCCTGATCGAGAATGAATTAATTAGTGTGTTGTGCAGCCGTCATAGGGAGGCCTTCGCCCTAAAGCAAAAAAATAAAGAAAGTCCGCAACGTGAATAACGATTCACGCACAAAATCGGTATGACTAAAGAAAATCGAGTGACCTTCAAATGAAGTACAATCCGTGTGCCACAGAACACGATAAAAAACTAAACTGAATTGCCGATAAATTCTTTCACAAAGAAAATAAATAAGTTATAAAACAAAGTACTTATCTTAACCCAGTCAGCCTTCAAAACTGGTACTTCTTTCACCCAGAGAAAAGTAACGCCACGTGGCTTAAGTAAGCCAAAAGAAACTCAAAAACAGAACGTGCTACTGCGCACATCGTACTTTGCGACCGAACCCAATGTTGGCTAAAATACAAGAGAGCGACCTTCTGGCTTGGCATTATTTCGTCGTCACAGCACACAACATACCCATATGTTGATAATGTCTGACTCACAGGTTAGCGACTTTGTATTCATGCCACTATCTAGATGTATTGGTAAATAAAACATAATTTGGTTGAAAAATATATATGTACGTAAAAAAAATTATAATTATAAAAAACTATATAAATGAAAAATAAAAAGTAAATAATAATAAAATAAAAAAATATAAAAATATAAAATGTCATTCGGGTGACGAGGACAGCCGCAAAGTCGACAGACCTACGGCTGCCGCCTCATCTTCCTCCTCTACAGTTTGTGGTTGGGTCTTGGGTGGTGTTGCCTCCGCCGTCGCCGCCTGCTGCACAGGCAACGTCCGGAGTGAGTGGTGCACAATTCACGTGCACCACTATATACATTGATAATGGGCCTAGCCCAAGGAACAGCAGGAAGGGTCACTTAGGGATATTTGTTGGCCAGGGGGTGTAATATAACTGTAAAAATAGGGCCGCCACATTGGGCAAACAAATTATAACGTACGGGTCGAGTTGTATTAGAGAGAGATAGGTATATTAACTAGAAAGAGATAGGTATAGGTATAAGTAAAATATGAAAAAAAGACTACTTTTCTCCACAACGTTCCAATATATTTCAAGGTGCAAATAATTTTTATCCTCCTGTTTCGACCAATAAATAAGTCATCTTCAAGGTAATTTATTGCCGGTCATCATTTCTGCCTTGAAATATATTGGCACATTGTGGAGAGAAATCGTCTTTAACTCATTTTTTCCCTATACACTCACTGCAAACATAAATATAATAACAAAAACAGTATTTATGAATAAAGTCAATATATTAAATTTTTACTTTCTTTTACGAAGTATAAGTAAGTATTGTAATCACGAAAAAAAACATCGGCCATGTATTGGCCCTAAACTTTCTTTTACGTAGTCAGTATATTTTGATTTGATAGTATATAAATTAAAATATAAAATGTTAAAATATAACAGAAAATATTTTCACTCATTATGTCCAGTAAAACTGTAAAGTTAGATTATTGTCAGATTTCTAATAAAACATATGTATTTTAGATTTAAAATGTTCGATTCTATAGTAAGATACAGAAAATATAATTATTCATTACACATTATTAAAAATTATTATGGCCGGACATTTATATTTATATATAATATTTTAAATTATTTACTAACCTTTGTAACGCTTTTTCACTAAACTTATTTGTAACACTGACAATAAATATTAAATGTCAAAATATTTGAATATTTAAAACAATTGACATGCATAGTAGATGCGATTTATTATATATAATTTCCCATACCTACGTAACTATGGCAATATCAATAAGATAAGATCTTGTAACTGGTACTTTTTGAAGAAATGTTTCAAACAAAAGTTGTGCAAAATACTAATATCTTTGAATGTTAATGTAACTATATTTATTGTAAGTACAGCCGTTTCGGAGATATTGCAGAAATAACAACAAAATAACTCAAGTAAACATGCACTTCCGGTTTGAATATACTATGCATGTCAAGTGTTTTAAATATTCAAATATTTTGACATTTAACATTTATTGTCAGTGTTACAAATAAGTTTAGTGAAAAAGCGTTACAAAGGTTAGTAAATAATTTAAAATATTATACGTATATAAATATAAATGTCCGGCCATAATAATTTTTAATAATGTGTAATGAATAATTATATTTTCTGTATATTACTATAGAATCGAACATTTTAAATCTAAAATACATATGTTTTATTAGAAATCTGACAATAATCTAACTTTACAGTTTTACTGGACATAATGAATGAAAATATTTTCTGTTAAATTTTAACATTTTATATTTTAATTTATATACTATCAAATCAAAATATACTGACTACGTAAAAGAAAGTTTATGGCCAATACATGGCCGATGTTTGAATTTCAATATAATGTCCAAGCCAGAGATGAGCTCCTAATTTAACAACAATAGGCACGCTATCCACAAATATAAATGTTGGTTTAGAATTTTTTCTTCGTTTGCATCATTTATGGAATCATCAAGAACTAACTGGGGGCGGTGATTTAAACAGTGCCAAATAAATCAAAATTCGATTGCACTGAAAAAATACAGTACTCGTGATCCCACGACAAAGATATAAAAGCAGATGCAGGCGTTGCATGGGTGGATCTAAATAAATGACTGAATTAATAAAATCGTTCTATTTACCAAATTAAAATGGTTTCCTCACCTTCTTATACAGCGTGTTCTTCATCAAAATACAAAGTTGGATATGCGAATTATTATTCGATACCTATTGTCAATTGAACTTATCGATGGTGCGCTGCGAGCGGTGGCAAAATGGCGGATAAGTGAAGGCATGTAATTGTCATTTATCATTGAACTTATAACAACAAATTTTGTTTACAGCTTAATTTTGATCCTTTTAAAAAATGTATTTAAGTATAGGTGAAATATTTAAACATCTTGATGCGTTGCCACATTCCAGAAATGTTGTTGAAGGCAAGTATACATTTAAACTAAAATACTAAGTTTGCCATCTATTTATATAACCTATTTTCCATTGCAGGAGAACAAGTTTTAAATGCGAACCATATAATAATTTGTGGTATCCTGGAATCTGATGGAGACAAATTGAAGACTGTGTCGCTTTGTTTGCAAACAAGTTCGCTAACATCACCCCCCATGAAATTGATGTTACTTTTAACAGTGAAGATCGTTTGGAAGTTCTTGATGCGAATTGCACTTGTAATGCAGGTGCTAGTAAGAAGTGCAAGCACATATCTGCTGTACTTTTTTACTGTGGAAGGTAATATTTTTATATATTTATAAAACGCAAATGAATCAAACTTTATTTTATAATTATTCAAAGTAAAGAAGGTATTAATAGTTTCGTATGTGGGAACGAATGGATAAAATTATAAAGATTTGTTGTTCGGTTATGAAATTGATGGAATTTAAAAATGTTAACATTCTTTTATGCTGTAGGTTTCAATCGAATTCTAGAGCATCTTGGTATCGAATTATTTGGCTTGCAATATTCCTTATCCTAACAATATGCCTTCAACTTCTTTTTATTAAAAAATATGGTAGCCCTTAAAAGGGCTGATTTTTCAGTTTTAGCAAATATATGCTTATATAATTGCGAAGTAGATGTCTTCAACAAAAATAAATATTCCGATGTTCATGAGGAAACTTGGACGTACTGCACTTAAAGTTCCATAAATGTAGCTATAATACCATAGGATTATTTCAATGAGTTTGTAAGTTGATGAGTACTTTTACTGAAAAATAAAAGTTATATGAATGACGGTACTTATTAGGATCATTTTATGGGGAAAGCCGTGGTTGTGTGTTGGGTGATGGTATTTTGTTTAAATAAGTAGTGAAATTACAGGTATCTATCGATATACGGGTACTTGTTTAATGGAATTTAAAATTTATCATTTTGCGGATACTTTTCAGTATTATCTTAAGATTTTAATTATTATGCGGAATGAACCTTATTCATCTCGATGATATCTTCTCGGATAATGGAATCCACTTCACAGAACGTATATCGAGGTATACCGGTACGCAAGTGTCATGATTATATGGTAACAAATAATTACTTTCTTTTACGAAGTATAAGTAAGAGTATTGTATCACGAAAAAAAAAATTCTCGAAATTTTAACGGAAATACATCTTTTGACCTTCCCTGAATCGAGTCTGACTATTTTTGGAATGACGTCTGTGTGTGTGTGTGTGTGTGTGTGTGCGCGCGCTCTACAGGCTACACTGTTGAAGATAAAATTATGAAACTTTAAACTTAAGATTTGTATATGCCTGGGTGAAAACCTCCTATTTTTGAAAAGCATATTCAAGCCGGAAGTGCATGTTTACTCAAGACTTTTTTTGCAATTTCTGCAATATCTCCGAAACGGCTATACTTGCAGTAAATATAGTTAGAATAAAATTGAAAGATATTAGTATTTTGCACAACTTTTGTTTGAAACATTTGTTCAAAAAGTACCAGTTACAAGATCTTATCTTATTGATATTGCCATAGTTACGTAGGTATGGGAAATTATATATAATAAATCGCATCTACTATGCATGTCAATTGTTTTAAATATTCAAATATTTTGACATTTAACATTTATTGTTAGTGTTACAAATTAGTTTAGTGAGAAAACGTTACAAAGGTTAGTAAATAATTTAAAATATTATATATAAATATAAATGTCCGGCCATAATAATTTTTAATAATGTGTGAATAATTATATTTTCTTTATATTACTATAGAATCGAACATTTTAAATCTAAAATACATATGTTTTTTTAGAAATCTGACAATAATCTAACTTTACCACAATTTTACTGGACATAATGAATGAAAATATTTTCTTTTAAATTTAAGCATTTTAATTTATATACTATCAAATCAAAATATACTGACTACGTAAAAGAAAGTTTAGGGCCAATACATGGCCGATGTTTTTTAGTGTATTCATTTCAAGATGGAAAGTAAATAAGGTGAAAAGAAAAACGTCTTAAATCCACAACGTTCTTGTATTCGTCAATATAATAGACGACTGGTTTCGACTATTTAATAGTCATCTTCAGGTAAACCGGTAAGACTAAGTAAATACATTGAAATACAAATTGATATAAGAAAAATAAACTAATTGCACTACAGAAATGTATTTATGTTTGTACATGAATTAATAAATTAACACAGATTCTAACATTTAGTCAAAAAATTAAAAAAATGAAATACATAAACAGTATTACGATTGTAAATATATAAATAAGTAGAAAGTAGTAAATTGTTATAATATTAATATAACAAAAGAAATAATTTTTTTATAAAAAGCACGCGGTTATCACAGTGATTTTTTTTGCTAAACTATTATTTTCAGATACAATATTAAACAAGAATAATTATAAACAAAGAGGAAGGTCAACGAGGTCGAAATCATCAATTATTTTAAACAAAACCTTAAGAGGGGAGAGTATTTTAGGTTTGTCTGATCATTCAATAAAAGTGACAGATTATCTTTTTTGCTCTTAAAATTTCCAAATTCTCCATAAAATCTAAAATAGGACCTTTATTTATAAGGTGTAAGGCTTCAAAAATAGGTGCCAGGATCGAATGTATGCGATTTGAAAATTAAATGTGCCGCAAACGTTGAAAAACCTGAATTGTTTGATTTCCTGAAACAATTATGATGGTTCTTCACTCTAGTTTTAAATGATCTACCCGTCTGTCCGATGTAAAAACAATCGCAGCCGTTACATTTTAGTTTATAGACTCCTGAATTATCTAAAATATTATATTTATCCACTTTTTTACATAATTCTCTTTTAAGTGTTGATAGAGGTTTGAAAGTTATATTTGTGTTAGTTTTATTTAATATGCTTTTAATTTTGTAGCTGATATTGTCAATAAAAAATATACTTTTGTAATGAGTTGACTTTTCGATTTTTGAATTGCCCGCGTAAACTGATAGTACGTGTAACTTATGCTGTTTTCTTTTAATTATTATCACAATAATTGAAGGGTTAAAATTGTTAAAAAAGGCTATTTGTTTTAAAAAAATTTGTTTCATTTATACGTTCTAAGTCTTTTAAAAGATATGTTAATAACCGGTGTACATGTGAATTATATGTTGGTGGCAATGATTGGAATTATTGTTAATAGTATCAATTGTTTAAATCGGCTTCCGGAAAATGTTAAAAACTAGATTATTCTCATTATTCGTAATTTTTAAGTCTAAAAAATGAATTGATTTATTGGATTCTAATTCTATTGTAAATTTAATGTTAGGATGTAGATTATTCAACTTAATGTGGAAGCAATCTAATTCTTCTATAGTACCAGTCCAGAAACAAAGTATGTCATCCACATATCTGTGCCAAAACACTATTTTTTCTGTGTCTAGTGATTTTGCTTTGAAAATATTGTTTTCAAAATTATTCATAAAGATTTCTGCCATGGTAGGAGACAACGAAGATCCCATGGCTAGGCCTTGAACTTGAGAATAGAGGGTCTCGTTAAAAATGAAAAAATTCTGCTCTAGACATAGAGTTAAAAGTGTGACGAAATTGTCACAAATACTATCTGCCCATTGAGAGTCCATTAACATGATTTTAATTAATTCCAGTGTCTCTGGAATAGGGACGTTCGTAAAGAGGTTGGATACATCGAATGAGACTAAAAAACCTTGTTTATGTAAATTCGTATTACTAAGTTTGTTGCATAGATCTGAGGTGTTTTTGACTGAGAATGGTGATACGTGGTTTATTGTATTGGTAAAAATGTAACTATTTCGCTAAATTGTAGGTGGGAGAATTAATAAAAGATACTACCGGTCTAATTGGTATTTCATCTTTGTGAATTTTGGGGAGTCCGTACAAAATTGGCATTTTGGGGTTCATAGAATTAAGAAACTTGCCTTCGAAGTTGGTCACCAGATCATTACAAGCTTTAATTGTTTTCTTAATTTTCATCGAGAAGCTTGTGACGAAATCGTCAATTTTTA